>JBAJNP010002810.1:32706-44728 GCA_036877545.1 Yasuhikotakia modesta | reverse complement strand
TTTAAGAGGCTCCTCTGTCCTCCACTCATTACCTGTTTTAATGCCACCTGTTTGAACTCGTTATCAGTAAAAAAAAAAAGACACCTGTTTGGTCACCTTAGAGAGGTGACCAAATAATTAATTTACCAATTAATTCATTAAAAATCCTACAATGTGAATTCCTGGATTCTTTCCCCCATTCTGTCTCATAGTTTAAGTGTACCTGTGATTAAAAATTACAGGCCTCTCATCTTCAAGTGGGAGAACTTGCACAATTGGTGACTACTCAACTAATCAGAATGCTGTGTATTAATTAAATCTTTTGTTTAATTTTGGTTGTTTCTCGCAGTAAATGTTTGACATGATTTCAGGTGCTCTAAAGTCAAAGAACAGTAATGGAGAGGAGAAGACAGAGGAGAGGAAGGGAAAGTCAGACACTAAAGCTGAGTGTAAAGAGAAAACTGAGAAGAGTTCTGGTATGAGAACAGGGTTCAGGTACAAATTTCACATTTGTTGTACTGCTGTATGTCTTTATCTTTGTCTCTGTGCAGATATTAAAGTGTCTGGTTACCTGAACCTGGCTGCTGATTTCACCCACAATTTTACGGATGGTCTTGCAATTGGAGCTTCATTCCTGGTCAGCCCAGCGGTCGGTGTCGTGACAACCATCACAATCCTTTTACATGAAGTTCCACATGAGATTGGAGACTTTGCTATTCTTGTCCAATCAGGTTGCACCAAGAGAAAGGTATGTTTGAAAAGTTTAAATGCTGCATGATGTCAAAGCATTCAGGCTATATTTAATTTCCCTGTGTTGTCACCAGTGATGGGAGAAACAGTGTTAAAAAATAATGGTGTTACTAACTGCATTATTTTTTTAGTAACAATTAATGAATTACTATATTATATTATGATAACTGCAGCGTGAATGCAGCGTGTTACTATAATTCTGGGCAATTCAGTTGGTGGACCGGATTGCTTAGTATTAAAATGACATATCTAAAATACATTTGGTTTAGTTGGACAATGGGCGCTACAGATATAAAATGTGTTTGTTCCATTTAGTCTGACAAGCTGCATTTGCAGCGCAGAACAATAGAACGGCTCAGAAGCCTGTCCTGTGAGACTTTATTCTAATTTTATTCATTGTAATTCCAGTTTACACCACTGTCAGATATTGTTAGCATATTGACATGAGGGCATAGTAAAGAAAATGCAACGATTTTGTGAACTAGACAATGATATCCTGGCTTTTCTCCGAAGTTCAAAGCAGAAAAAGACGCCACTGTTTTTGACACTTTTGACAATTGGGAGTTTCCGGTACCGTTTGGTTTTTGAGTGACATCTTTCATCACTTGAATCAATTCAGTAATGAGCTACAGGGCAGAGATCATGCTCTCCAATGCTTGCCATTTCTGTCCTCACAATGTTTGGCTCTACGCGTGATGTGCGAGTCGTCATTCTTGCACAAATGCCATTTAAACGAGTAATGTGAGTGCATGTCTAACAGCCCAGCATATGCAGCAGTGTATGCACATTGCATTTACAACATACACACCCGGTTTCACTGCTTGTGCTAAATCTAAGAAATGTCATTTCTCTCATTAGCCATGCAGCCTAAATGTTTGTAGTTAGGGTTAGGGTTAGGCTTAAACTACAAATCCTTGTAGTTTAAAGGTCACTAAATTAATTTACTAAACTTGTTTACTATAAATTTCAGAAAACAATTTTATTTTCAATATGAAGAACATTTTTGTTATGTGCACTTAAGTCTGACTTTAAGGAGTTAAATTGTAAACGAGTTTAAATCTGTTTGTAGAACCAGCCAGTTGTATGTTGCACTAATATTTTTATGCAATTTCAAAATACGACATTGGAAAACTGTATGTTTGTAATTTGTTCATTGCACTTATGCAGTTTCAAAATACAAAAGGAGCATGTTTAAATGTAGAAAAAAATTACTTGTGTAAATTATGGTTAAAAAACAACATATGGCCTCCTATATTATTGTTGTGTCAGACTCACTTTGTCCCACAGCAAAATTAAAAATATTTTAGATTTGTACACTGCTTCTGTTAGTAATTTGTTTTATGTGTCCTTTTCATTATTAGATTGAGTTATCATAGATAACATTGAATGCACATGAATTTTATGTTCAAATTCTTTGACACATTTGAGCATTTAAAATGTACTTGAAATTACTTTTTGTAATTAAAATGTAATTACTTTTTTAAAGAAACATTTCAACACTGAATATCACATGCTTAGTTAGGATGCAGTGTTAATCAAGTACAAGGGGGTCAGAAACACTCTGCATTATTAGTTTTAAATTAATATTCAATACCTTGATGTTGACTTTTATCTTGTTGATTCACCAGGCCATGTCTCTTCAGCTTCTTACTGCTATCGGTGCATTAGCTGGAACAGCCTGCTCCTTATTGGCTGAAGGGGTTGGGGCCGCTGCCACTGCCTGGATCCTTCCCTTTACAGCCGGAGGCTTTGTTTACATTGCCACCGTCACGGTTCTTCCTGAGCTGTTGGTTGGACGCTCTAGTTTCTGTCAATCGATGCTAGAGGTGTTGGCTCTGCTGTTTGGTGTGGGAATGATGGTGCTGATCGCTGAGTATGAGTGAAGACAAGAAATGTTAAAGAAACCAAAGAATCTGAACCTTTACAGTTAAAAACTGTTTAATAATTCTACTACTGTTGATCAGAGAAACAATAACTGATAAAAACTGTGCAAATAAAAATCAATTTATGGCACCATTTTTGCTAAAGACCAACATGAATGAATCACAGAGTCATTTTAAAAAAACGGAACAATCTTAAAAGGGACCAACAGCTAGAATATCAACTCTGGTTGTGTTTGCTTTTATAGCCAGTGTTGAAAAATGTGTTTCTATCGCTCCAGCAGTGAATGTTCTGTTCCCATGTTGCATCATTTTTCTTTGTATCTGTGTTTAGAGCAATACAATAAATGTACGATTACAGTTGTGTAGCGTGTTTGTGCTCCATTAGTAAATTGGAGTATGAAGTAGTTTCACACAAAAAATTATGAAACTGGAGTGCTCAGCCTTGCACAGTTCAGCTCTATCACACCTGAGAATATTCAGAAGATCTGTTGTTGCAACTGAAGTCTAAAGGACCATGAACACTCTTCTAAACTGTGTGCTTTGTCATTTACTCTGATGAAATGAAGTCCATATGGACGTCAGGTTGAAAAGGAATTGTGTGTGAATATAATTAGTCTAAACCTGTGTTAGTGCTTATTTTTCTTATTTGAAGATACTTTGAGATTAATTTTGTGTAGTTCTTTATATCATCCATCACTAACATGTCTTTTGAGGAAATCACATTAGTATTGGTCATGGGATTTTTGAATGGTGCAAATATTGTTTGAAAGTTGTAGTTTCGGTTTCTTGATATTCTTTTGTTCCTGCTATCTGTAGCTTTATTCAGAGTTTTTTTTCCTTGAACTTGCATGTATACTGGTAATGGGAACCTTCATTTTCCTTGAATTTGTAAGAGCTCCAGCAGATTGGTAGGTGCTGGTACAGGTCTGTTTGTATCAGTGTCAGATTTAATACGTCAAGACAGGAAAAGAGGAGTTTTGTTGTGCAAACATTCCATTAAACATTTTAGATATTTATCTACTTCCGTAGATTTACAGCATTTTTTCAGCATTTGTCTGGATAGTTTTGTTCCAGTTTTTATAATCATGCAATGGTGTATGTATTATTAATGTAAATCATTTACATAATAGCTAGTCATTATAGCACACAGTAAAAACCATGGTCCTGTTTACCTCTTCAGAATAAACATCAACTCAAACCCAAAATTGGACTTGAGTAGATTTGTGCAAGTGTTTATTGGAGAACCAGTCAATATATTGATATTGAAAGTAGCCTTTAATACACTGAATGAAAAGGGTACACCTTGGGGAATGTTTACTTTCAAACATGCAAGATTGCCATACAGACACACAACACATCACTTACTGTTCTTGACTGTTTATTATTCATTTCGTTATTTATTGTAAAGGAAAAATCTAACAATAATTGAAACGATTATTATAAACAATTATTTATACATAATTCTAATTTACAAAAAATATTGAATCATTCGCATGGGGTCAGTAAGCTTTCTAATGCTTAACATGCTCTGTCTGTCTCAGCTTCATTATTCATGTAATTTCAGCTTAACTGAAAGTCATTGCTGGACTCTGAGGTTGATCTAACACACACCAGTCCTGTGGCATACTTTACTTTCACTGCAGCGACAGTCGCCACAAGAAACATCAGGGCAGCCAGACTGACGCCTCCAAACATCAGTACACGCTGAGTCACGTTTACACTGAGCACATCTGAAATCGCAGCAAAATTCATGTTTTCATTCATACAGACAGTTCAGCTTTCAGCGTGTCATATATAAACAGGGTCACATTGTAATGTTATTCACTGTCTGTAAGACAAAAGGTCTATTTCAATAATTGAACGTACTGACTGTGACAAGTCAATTCCTTGTGCAATGATGCATACTGAAATCTGAAAATTTTATCATGATTCACTTAGATTTTATTACAATTCATAATTGTTTTGAAGAGTTGACACAAAGCAAAATTTTAAACAGAATATTGACACAGCTGCACAGCAGGGGTCACATTGATGTTTACTGTAGTGATACACGATCCATTAATCTTACTCAAAAAGCAATTCTTGAACATGTCACTATGTAGAAGAGGTAGAAGTCTGCTGTATTTAATACATTTAACTATATTATAGTATTTTTACAATCAATGGATTTCTAAAGCTTTTTTTAATCTGTATGTCTACTAATTTCAGGTTCCAGGATGCGTTTGTCTTTAAAGCAGAGTTCTCCTTTCTCTTGGTTTCCGGTTATGTAACAAAGTTAGGTAATATTACTTTTTTGCAATAATTCCCTAAAATCACACATCCTCATACATTTTATCACAAAGTGAGACAGTTCCTTTGTGACGTTTGATTTTATGACAAGAATCTGATTGCTGAGAATCTGACGGCATTTATAATTTAAAAGTGTCTCTGACCTGTAAGACATGTAGTCCAGTCTTCTGTGCTTTGTCCATCAGCTGTAAAAAGTACACTGAACATTTAGCATTAACAAAATTAAACTCTTCTCAAACAACACACCACCAGCAATCTGCTTTATGAGAAGATATATGTAGTAATATGTATAGAGAGATATTTTCAAGACACACACACACACTTGTCCCTTGTGTTTATTCTATATAAGTAATACACAGTGTAGAACAAAATTAGGAAACAATTTATGAACAAAATTTTATTGTGTTTAGATCAGGGACATTTTATTTCAGTGTTTTTAGCTTTAAGGAACTGCTTTACCATTTTGGACAATGAAGGCAGGGAACTGCATGTTGGAAGTTCTAATAAACACTTGCATTCGCTAGTATTCGCTATGTAGCTGTATAAGAGGCTAAACTCCTATTGCAGAAAACATCCCCAAACCATGACATTTCCTCCTCCACCTTTCACCGACTTTTTTAAACACACTGGGTTTAGTCTTTTCCCACTTTAACAACGAACTTGTTTCCCATCAGACCCAAATACATTGAACTTAAACATGAATGAGGTGAACTTTGGACTGGTTCTTCTCTGTCCACAGAACATGCTCCAAAGGTTAGCCTAGCCTTTTGATTGCTTCTGCTGATGAGAGGATTGGTCACTGCAAAGTGGGCTTTCATTCCAAAACCTTTTAAACGTAGAGACACTGTGTGCTGAGACAGATCAAACTCATTGCCCATTGAGATACTCCATTTCATCCTGTCCTCTCATGTATTTGTCTTTTGTGGATGACCAGCCGTTTTGGGAGACTTGAATGGCATTGACATTGTAAGAATGCAATATTCTAGAAATCACAGATTTGAAACGACCAACAACTTCTGCTATGACTGAAAGGATCATCCCTTGCTCTTAATCTGGTCTAATTTTGATCTCCACTGTGTGTGTGTGTGTGTGTGCGTGTGTGTGTGTGTGACAGAAACAGGAAGTGACTAAAACCAACTTTTTTTACTATTAACACTTGCATCTCATCTGTTATATGCTATATGATATCTCACCTGCTTTGACCATCAGACAAGCCTCAGGTGCCCCATTGCAATAATACAAGCCGTTATCCTGAGGTATGACAAACCAGATTATCAGAGAACGATTTGGTAACAAGCTGTGATTGTTATTCTTCATATGTCGGATTGTCTCTCCATTATCAGTGCTGACGATGGACAACTGACTTCCATTTATATATCTGCTCCAGGTTACTTCTCCTTCCTTTGCATTACTACAGGACAGGACTGCCATGCCATTGGGTCGAACTCGCTGGTACTGGAGACCTGATATAGAAATCCCAATCACACATTTTTACTGCAAGTGTTAATAGGAAAATATAGATAATTCTTATCCAATGATACAGATGATACAGTATATCAATACAGTCATATTACCGTGTGCTGTGAGAATGAATCCATACAGCAAGAGGCAGAGTAAAGCTGTTTCTGTCATACTCTTATAGATGTGATTTGTGCGGTTCAGAGTGAAATTATGCTACTGGGTGTCATTTGATATTCATAAACCTCTGATTGGTTTTAGTCATTTCACTACTTCCTGTCTAACTTGATTGGTCAAGCAGTAAGCCAAGAATTGCCCAAGAGCTGATATCAAATTTAACAGAACTACAGAGTTTCATTTTGTGTGTGTAGCATGGCTAAAGAAGATTTTCATCATAGCTATAAGACAGTGGCCACCCTTTCTACATAAATGGTAGAAAAATTGTGGGGCCCCTGATCCCTAGGATGTTCTTGTTTAACACAGCCGCACCGCTCTAAATACAATAAAAAAATTGAAAAAACATAAAAATTAAAATAAAAAAATTGTGTTATACCACCAGAACCTAAAAGGAAATGTGTGTAAAACCTGTGTGATGTGTGCCTGTGAGTTGTCCTGCTTGTAATATTCAAATTAGATTTTATAAACAAATTTATTAATTATGCTGTTTTAAAATTAAGTAATATTTAAATAAATCATATATACATACAAATAGAAACTATGATATAAAATCCATAAATAACAGAGAAACAGATATTATAGAAGCAAATACACACTTCTCTCTGCACTTCTGAGACTTTTTAAAATTCTTCTTTCACTTCCACTCTACTTCTAATTGCCACACTGGGAGTGAAAATAAATCCAGTAACAAAATCCAGTAACAAAAGTAAGGGTCAGGGCAGATAGCAACAATCCAAAAACCAGAAACAGTCCAGAGTCCGAAAAACAGAAAAACCAAGAACACAAGAAACACAGGGAAACCACAAGGAAATGGTAAACAGAGTATAGGCAAAACAATACATCGCAACTTTCTTTGCTGGGCTTCTGTTTTATAGCCAGCAAACAGAATGTTGCTGCAGAGGGAGCGAGCTCAAACAGTCCCGGGCAGAGAGCTTGGCATAACATCACCCCCCCAAGGAGCAGCTTCGAGATGCTCCAAACCAGACATAATCCAGTTAGTAGTGAGGGGAGGCAGAACACAGGGAGGAGTGGGGCAGGGACAGAGCAAATGCCTTCCAGTAGCAGGTAAAGTGGAAGCGCCCCAGAGCGGAGCAGGCGACTGAAGAGAGTGCCAGGGTGGAGCAGGAGACTTGAGAGAGTGCCAGTGTGGAGCAGGAGACTTGAGAGCTTGCCAGGGCAGCACAGGAGACTGGAGAGCCCGCCAGGGCAGCTCAGGAGACCGGGACGCCCACCAGGGCGGATCAGCAGACCGGGACGTCCACCCGGGGCGGATCAGCAGACCGGGACGCCCACCAGGGCGGATCTGGAATATGGAGCAGAGACACACAAACAGAGAGAGAGCCCTGGAGAGTCACTGGGACCTTACACCACATGAGGGTCTGTGGCCCTAGCCACCTCCTCAGTGTGAAAATCTTCAGTGTGAGTCGCCTCCTCTGAGGACTCGAAAGTGGTATACGCGGCCCAGATGACTCACAGCGCTACGGCCAAAATTGGAATGTCTGCTGTACAGGCCAGAACAGGAACAGCAGCTGTGACTTGGCTTGACTGGGGAACTGCAGCTGTGACTTGGCTTGACTGAGGAACTGCAGCTGTGAATTGACAGGGCTGAAGAACAGCAGCGGTTTTGACTTGACAGGGCTGAGGAACAGCAGTTGCTGGGACGTTACTTGACTCAGGGGGAACAGCGACAGCTGAGATGTGACTTGACTCAGGGGCGAGAGCTGTAGCTTGACTTGGTTCTGGGACAGAAGCCGTAGATTGACATGGCTCTGGGACGGAAGCCGTAGATTGTTTTGGCTCCTGGACAGAAGCCGTAGATTGACTTGGCTCTGGGACAGAAGCTGTAGCTGGGACTTGTCTGGACTCAAGAGGTTCAACAGCGGTAGCTGGGACTTGCCTGGGCTCAGGAACGCGAGCGGTAGTTGCACTTGACTAAGGAAGGACAGCGGTAGCTGCACTTGACTCGGGAAGGACAGCGGTAGCTGCACTTGACTCTGGAAGGACAGCAGACTCAGGAAGGGCGGCCATGACGGGTGCTGGCTCAGGCTTGGCAGCCATTTTGTCACGTGCAGGCTCCGTTGCGGCGGCCATCTTGTCATGTGCAGGCTCCGTTGCGGCGGCCATCTTGTCATCTGCAGGCTCCAGCTTGGTGGCTGTGGCTCGGGGTTGTGGCTAACCCCTGAGTTCAGTTTCCCGCTCCTCTGCATCGCCCACAGTGAAAGCTGAACCACACAGCAGCAGCGCATAGTCCATTACATAAGCTAGAGATATCCGTGGGCATTCAAAGTGAACATGGGTCTTTAGCTGCCCAGTAAGTCCCATACAGAACATATCTATTAAAAACTTTTCATCCTCAAAAGGTAAACAAGAAGCCAGGAAACAGAATCTTTGCACATATGCCTGCACTGACCTACCTTCCTGCTTCAACTGACACAATTGCGAGAAGGGGTCCTCAGGAAACCCGCTGGATCCTGGTAAGGCAATATATTCTGTCACTCTGTGAGTAAAAATGGAGACGGGAGGCGGATCCATATGCTGGGCTTTATTATTACGAGGCATGGTCAAAACAGGCAAAAAGGAACAATGAAGGCAAATCCAAAAGCGTAAATCCAATAAAAAAAGCAAGGGTCAGGGCAGGCAGCAACAATCCAAAAACAAGAAACAGTCCAGAGTCCAAAAAAACAGAAAAACCAAGAACACAAGAAACACAGGGAAAACAAGGAAATGGTAAACAGAGTAAGGGCAAAACAATACATCGCAAATTCCTGCAGAAGTTGCTGCAGAGGGAGCAAGATCAAACAGTCCCGGGGAGAGGGCTCCCTCTGCTGGCCTGGCATAACACTAATAAAGTTTGCCTGCAGGTGGCACCACCACTCCGACAGCACACCTGCAGCACTTTGAAGAAGGAGGAGTCAAAGAATTTCCTTTAATCTAGTTTCCAATATTTGATAAAAATGGGTTAAAAGGGAAAGGTAAAAATTAAATCATACTGTATAAAACTACCTGTTTTATAGCCAGCAAACAGGAAGTTGCTGCAGAGGGAGCGAGATCAAACAGTCCCGGGAAGAGGGCTCCCTCTGCTGGCCTGGCATAACACTAATAAAGTTTGCCTGCAGGTGGCACCACCACTCCGACAGCACACCTGCAGCACTTTGAAGAAGAAGGAGTCAAAGAAATTCCTTTAATCTAGTTTCCAACGACTTTGATGAAAATGGGTTAAAAGGTGTAGCGTGTGCTCCTGAGGCCACATCGGGGTCAGGAGCCATCTGGTTGGCAACAGCTTCAGATATGACTTAGAAGATGGGGGAAAGTAATCATGTCCCCACCAGGGGGCCAAGGGTCCCAGTAAACCATGCCATCCCCAGAGATCTTATCAGCTCCTTCAGCTTGTTGCTGGTTGTAAAACTAGCAACAGGACAGAAACCTGTGTTTTCTTAAGGTTCTTTGAGATCACAAAGTGGTGCTAGGGTAGGCTCAGCGTCTCCATAGCCCCTTTTTGATGATCGTAAATGGGGATTGTTTAGACTCACTCCCCAGCTTCAAAAGAATTCCATTCTTTGGGAGATCTTTGGGTTGGGAACATTTGCAGAACAGCAAGATGTTTGACAAAGCCCTCAGTGAATGAAGACCCCTCATATCTAAGTCATATCAATAAATAAGCTGTCCTAAATATATGCATATGTGTGTTTTTGTTGCATGCTTTTATACTTTTCATGTACCTTTTCATGTTCATGTTTCCTTCTCTGCTTATATCATGCAATCATAGAATAATAGTGTATGGTGTATGTATGCTTAACCCCGTCATGTTTAGTCTTAAAATAATGGTCTTCAACTTTCCTGTTCATTGGTGTATACCACACTATCCTAGCTGGCATCTACATCTTTGAACAATAGCCTGCACATTAAAGACTCAAACTTTGCAAGCCACATTCATCATGCAAATAAGGTGTCGGGTTAAAACAAAGGAATTGTTCCTCCTCAGCCTGCACACCTTAAGATTTGATAACCAAAGGCCGGGGGTGGGGCACCCCACAGGTTAAGAACGGCTGTTATCCAGATGTTCGGGGCCCAAACGGAAGTCGCACTCGGGGCCCAAGGAGGTCACACTCTGCCCAAGAAGTAGCCCAGCAGTATGCCAAGCATTATGTCATCTCGCCAGGAGATGGCAACCACACTCACTGCGAAGGATTCTACGGACTCAGAGTCTGCAACTTTCTCCGTGTTGCAACTCTTTCGGACACCTTTCCGGCAATTGCTATCAACGACCCTCTGTGATCTTCGCTAACACTCCGCCAACCGGACTGCCTAGCAGACTTTGTCATCCTCAATGGACCTTTTAACTATCCTTTACCCGCGCACGCACGCATCCGGAACTTCGCATCGCTACACAACGGGCAAATGCAAGTATCCGTCCACTCTCAGTTTGATGCATAAGATACAGTACCCCTTTTAATTAAGGTGATTCAAGCGGTAGTTAATGGTCTGTGCAGATGTGTTAAGCTGATTGTATTCATATTCGTTAGGGTTGGTTAGGGTTTAGGGTTAAGGTTAGGGTTAGGTTAGGGGAATGAAGGCCCTAGCAGGCTGGCTCAGGCAAAGGCACACTTAAAAAACATTCTCTAGGTATAAAACAATGAATTATAATAAAAATGAAAAACAAATTTTAAAAGTAATAAAACAGTATAAAACTTGGTAAAATAAAATAAGATAAAAGCCTAAATTAAAACATTAGGGTTAGGCTAGTGTGTCTAACCCTAATGTAGAGCAGTATGAGGTTGTACATCCCGGTTGGGTATGACAGCCCTCCAACGCCTGACTAGGCTGTTGCCCACTCACCCACCTGTACCTCCCCAGGAGCATCTAATTAAGGCGAAAATTTATCCCCTAATCGTTTTTTAGGTTTATAGTACGACGGTTTTCATTAAGGCGAAAAATTACCCCCTAATCGTTTTTTAGGTTTATAGTACGACGGTTTTCCCAGCAAGGCTAGGCAGGAGAGCAGTATGAGGTCGTACCTCCCGGTTGGGCATGACGGCCCTCCAACGCCTGACTAGGCTGTTGCCCACTCACCCACCTTTACCTCCCCAGGGGTATCTAATTAAGACGAAAAATTACCCCCTAATCATTTTGTAGATTTATAGTACGACTGTTTTTTTATTAAGGCGAAAAATTACCACCTAATCATTTTTTAGGTTTATAGTACGACGGTTAGGGTTAGGGGTTAGGGTTAGGGGTTAGGGGAATGAAGGCCTTAGCAGGCTGGCTCAGGCTTAGGGTTAGGGTTAGGGTTAGGTTAGGGTTAGGGTTAGGGTTAGGGGTTAGGGTTAGGGTTAGGGTTAGGTTAGGGTAAGGGTTAGGGTTAGGGTTAGGGTTAGGGTTAGGGGGGTTAGGGTTAGGGGTTAGGGGAATGAAGGCCTTAGCAGGCTGGCTCAGGCACAGACACACTTAAAAAACATTCTCTAGGTTAAAATTATAATTAAAAAAAT
>JBAJNP010002810.1:16573-32656 GCA_036877545.1 Yasuhikotakia modesta | reverse complement strand
TAAAAAAAAAAAAAAAAGACACCTGTCCACAACCTCAAACAGTCATACTCCAAACTCCACTATGGCCAAGACAAAAGAGCTGTCAAAGGACACCAGAAACAAAATTGTAGACCTGCACCAGGCTGGGAAGACTGAATCTGTAATAGGTAAGCAGCTTGGTGTGAAGAAATCAACTGTGGGAGCAATTATTAAAAAATGGAAGATATACATATCCTCGCAATATTAAATCAGTACAGCTTTCAAAATGAATAGTAATTCTAATTCTAATCACATACATGAACTAATCTGGTTAACTGGTCATTTACCATGTGAATGAGTGTGAGAGTGTCCTCCCTTCAAAAGACGAACAAATTTCTCAACCACAAGAAATGCAACAATGCCACCCAGTACCCACAAACCCACTGACATCATGTGGCCATGGGCAGTACCTGTGAATGACATGACAACATGACATCAGAATTTGTGCCAAATGATTTACTATAGAACTCCTAGTAATATGACTGACAAAATAATATAAACCACACAATACTTCCATGCTTGAACAGCCAATCACCTACCATGCGAGTGACCATGTGACTCCTCACCATAATGTGATTGGCTATGGTGAGAATGAGGTTCTGTGGTAGGAAAAGACCAAGAGTATCACGCAAAATTAAAGCACAATTGTATCTTATCTCTGCAGTTTTGTCAACTTGGCAGTTTTCCTGTGGAATTGGACAACTTTAAAACTACTTTTACTCCACATGTATTGCATTCATAAGCCTGCGCTATACAGAAAACTGTTTTTTAATGAACAGGTGACGTGACCTGTTGTTACAGTTGTGCAAACCCTCAAACCCTCACCCAGAGCATGAGGAATGAGATGCAGAAAAGCATCACCCAGCAGACCTCCAGATGCAAAACTCAAGAGCACTTTGAGCAGGTTTTGGTGCTGGTCGCTGTTCGATTGTACTGGAATGAGGAAGAGGATGAGGAAGGGTGCTGCACTGATCAGCAGAGTTGCCCCGACTGCCTGACAGAAGTGAGAGATTGTTTAGAGATTTATCAACTTTATTAATACAATATTCAGCAAGAGCACACATATAAACCAATTTCTTAATTTCCACCGAGCAAGGACACCGACAAAGCACTTAAGTATTGTCCATGCTCTTCTGTTTATTTACTATTCTTTCACTAGTTACTTATTACATTTGTTTCTACTCTTCTACCTGTACTTGAAAAAAGTGAAGTGAAAGTGATGTATTTGTCAGTTACAGTTGCCCATAACCGAAATGTGACCTCTGCATTTAACCCATCCATTGTGAGGAGTGAACACACTGCAAGTCGTGAACACACACACACCCGGAGCAGTGGGCAGCTATCCCTGCAGCGCTCGGGGAGCAATCGGGGGTTAGGTGACTTGCTCAAGGGCACTTCAGTTGCTACCTGCCAGCGCTGGAATCGAACCAGCAACCTACTGATTACAAGCCTGACTCCTTTAACCAGTAGACCACAACTGCCCCCCTTTTGTTCTGTTTTCACCATGTGTTTCCAAATCTCTACTATTACCACCTGCACCCGTAAACCCTGTTCTTCACGCTGGAGGTCACACAACCCCAGCAACCTTCTCACTGTTCCCCTGTCCTCTGACTCCTTACTCTCTTCCTATCAGGCTCTGGAACTGCCAATCTGCTGCAAACAAACAGACTTCATTTCAGCTATCGCCTCACACTCAGACCTTTAACTCATGGCTCTAACTGAGACGTGGATCAAACCAGAGGACACCGCCACTCCTGCTGCCCTCTCCACAAATTTCATCCTCTCCCACACACTCCGCCCAGTTGGTTGAGGTGGAGGCACGGGCCTACTCATCTCCAAAGATTGGAAATTCAACCTTTTATCATCTCTTGACAGATACACCTCATTTGAATCTCACGCAATTATCGTCACCCACCCCGCTAAAATTCATGTTGTAGTTATTTACCGTCCACCAGGCCAACTAGGTGACTTCTTAGAAGAACTGGATCTGCTTCTGTCCAGCCTCCCAGAGGATGGCACTCCACTACTTGTGCTTGGCGAACATCCACCCAGAGAAACCTCATGCTGTCGGCTTTACCACCCTGCTGGCATCATTCAACATGAAGCACCTGATCACTACTGCAACCCATATGTCTGGTAACCAGTTAGATCTCATCTACACTCAATACTGCTGTACTGATAATGCATCTGTTACCCCTCTGCACACTTCCTTATCACTTTCAACCTCAACATCACTACTGGCACCTCTAGTGAGGCTCCTCGTGTCACCTTCCGGCGAAACCTTCGCTCCTCTGTCCCCGTCTGTCCTCTTTAGTCTCCTCCTCACTGCCCCAACCCTCCCAACTCTCTGAACTCGACACTAACGCTGCTACTAATACTCTCTGCTCCACACTAACATCCTGTATAGACAACCTCTGCCCACTCGCATCTAGGCCTGCACGTGCCACTCCCTCTGCTCCATGGCTATCGGTGGTCCTCCGGGAGAACCGCTCTAGTCTCAGGGCCGCAAAGAGGAAGTGGCACAAATCAAATAACCCTGCTGACCTTAACACATACCGCTCACTCCTCGCCTCCTTTTCGGATAAAGTCCCCATTGCTAAATCTACTACCATGACAAAATTAACAACTGCACCGACTCTCGCTCCCCGTTCAAATCCTTTTCCTCACTTCTCTGTCCTCCCCCTCCACCACCGTCATCTTCCCTCACAGCTGATGACTTTGCTGCCTTCTTTATTAGAAAAACATCTTCTATCAGCAGCCAATTCTCCTCACTTCAATCTGACAACCACTCCATGCTCACTTCTGATTCTCTGTCATCTTTCTCCCCTCTCTCAGAGACAGAGGTCTCAAATCTAATCCTTTCTTCCCATCCTACTACCTGTCCACTTGACCCGATCCCCACTCACCTTCTCCAGACCATCTCCTCCTCTGTAACTCCGATGCTCATTCACATCATCAATAACTCCCTTCACACTGGTATTTTTCCCACAGCTTTTAAGCAGGCTCAGGTTTCCCCACTGCTTAAAAAACATCTCTAAATCCTGCTCTTCTGGACAACTACAGACCGGTATCCCTCCTCCCATTCATATCTAAAACCCTTGAGCGAGTTGCGTTTAAGCAACTCTCTACTTTCCTCACAGAGAACAACCTACTGGACACCAACCAATCGGGCTTCAAAAGTGGCCACTCAACAGAGACTGCTCTACTCTCTGTTACTTATTCTCTACGATTGGCAAGAGCTGCATCTAAATTCTCCATCCTTATTCTGCTGTATTTGTCTGCTGCTTTGACACTGTCAACCATGAGATCCTCCTATCAAGCCTCAGGAAAATGGGTATCTCTGGACTTGCACTTTAGTGGTTTACCTCATACCTCTCAGGTAGATCCTTCAGGGTGCCTTGGAGGGGTGATGTCTCGAGGCCACATCACCTCATCACTGGTGTTCCTCAAAGCTCTGTTCTTGGACCACTTCTCTTTCTATCTATATGTCTCCACTAGGGTCCGTCATGCGTTTTCATATCACTGCTATGCCAACGACACACAGCTGTACTTCTTTCAACCGGAAGACATTACAGTTGCTTCTCGCATCACAGCCTGCCTTCTGGACATCTCAACTTGGATGAAGGCTCACCACCTTCAACTCAACCCTGCCAAGACTGAACTACTAGTAATTCCGGCAAAACCAACACTTAGCCACAACTTTTCCATCCAGCTTGGATCATCCACAATTACTCCTTCCAGAACAGCCAGGAATCTTGGAGTCATGTTCGATGACCAATTACATTTTACAGACCAGATAAACTTGACAGCAAGATCCTGCTGATTCGCTCTATTCAACATCAGGAAAATCAGACCTTTCCTCTCAGAACTGTCTACACAACTCCTGGTCCAGGCACTAGTTCTCTCCAGACTGGACTATTGCAATGCTCTCCTGGCTGGCCTACCAGCAAGTACTACCAAGCCGCTGCAAATGATTCAGAATGCAGCTGCGAGGGTAGTGTTCAACGAGCCAAGAGAGCACGTCACCCCTCTTCTCACCATACTGCACTGGCTACCATTGGCTGCTCGAGTCAAGTTCAAGGCGCTGATGGTAGCCTACAGAACAACCACTGGGTCTGCACCAAGCTACCTAAACTCCTTGGTACAGACATATGTGCCCTCCAGAAGCCTGCGTTCAGCTAGTGAGCAACGCCTCGTGGTGCCACACCACAGAGGCAAGAAATCGCTGGCTCGAACCTTCTCTTGGATTGTTCCCTCCTGGTGGAATGACCTTCCAGTCTCTATCAAAACAGCTGATTCACTATCCATCTTCAAGAAAAGATTAAAAACTCACCTCTTTAGACAATACCTCCCCAATTAAATGCAACTACTACTAACAGTTCTCTCTCTCTTTCCTTTTTCTTTTCTTCCATACCTCTCTCTACTGCCTCTATTTAAAAAAAGGGTGGGGTGGGACAACTGCACTTGTTTACTTACGCTATACTAGTCTAGGGAAAATGGTACCATGCTTATAAGATTGTTGTTGTTCTTTTTCAGTTGGTGCACTGTTTCTATTGTTCCTTCAATTGTACTGCGCTTTGGATAAAAGCGTCTGCTAAATGCATAAATGTAAATGTTAATAATGCATTGCTTTGTAATTTTTTAACCCTACAGCAATTCTTGACCTAAATGTTTTTTGAGTGAGTGGATGGGGTTGGAGGTAGTGTAAGAGAAAGCGAGCACTAACAGCTTATAAACCAATCGACTAATAATGAGGGGGAGTTTTGTCCTTATATTTATGAATTATTACTTATTAGGTATGGCTTATGATACGACCATCTCTGACCTGGCTTCTAATATGCACATTGAATAATTCATATAATACTAGCTAACACAGCATATTAAAACTATATGCAACATATAAACCTTTTATTAGGACTTGAACACTGAGAGTGCAAAGGGTTGTATTGTTTACCTTGGAATTGTTTCGTTCAGAGCATCACAGTGCCATATTACTTCTTGCTTTTTGTAGGACCCAAGCACTGAAAGTGTGAAGGCCTTGTTTTTTTCCAGCCATTTTGGATTTTCCAAAAAGTACACATGAACTTTTAAATACTCCTGGGAATTTTTGTCATTGTAACTATACTACATAGTAACTTTGGATAAAAACATCTGCCAAATGTATAACAAGTTCTATATCATATTAGTATGCATGTTCGCAGTAAAAGACCCAGCTTCTGTGCTGCTAACACAAGTCAAGCTACAGGAACACTAACCCTAAGTCTTCATCCCCTCTATTATGGCTCCACATTTTGGGTCAAAACTGTCATATGGATCCCCTTTACATCTTTGAAGGCTACTTAATAACCATTTATCAATAGCATTTCATTTTTTGTTGTATATTAGTATTTATGTTGGTCTTGCCTCTGCAAAAATAAAATTTGAGCCTCTGAATGAACTAACATGGAATGACCCTACAACAAGGGTATTCTAAATTCTATATAATGTGTTCCTGTACTGGTATAGCATTGCCTTAGCAGTGCAAAGTTTGTGGGTTTCATTCCAGGGAACACAAGTCCTGATCGAAAAGAAAAATGTATACCTTGAATTCATTGCAAGTTGCTTTGGATAAAAGCATGGTCCTTAACCAGTAGACCAGTTAAGGCTGCCCACTGCTCCGTGTGTGTGTGTGTTTACTCCTCACAAAGGATGGGTTAAACACAGGTCACATTTTGATTATGGGTAACTATAACTGACAAATACATGTCACTTTCACTTTCTTTCAATAATATTTGGTGACATTATTATTTTTTGGTGTCAGACAGAATTGCCTTATACAGACAATATACAGACAATCTGAAATACCTCAGGTCATGTCAAATAGGGCTTTGCCCTAATAGTTAACCAAGTAGTTAATTTAAAGATTAGTCGAACAAATTTAAGACTGCCAAGTTACTGCAGCCTGTAGTGGACAGATATGTGGTAATTACAAAATGAAAGGACATCAAAGTGCTAATTGCGAGAAGGCAATAGATGTCGTGCAAATTCTGAAGGCAAGTGTTTACTAAAAATTCACTGACCTCAAACATAAAGCCACTTCATATAGTCATTTGTGCTAGATTAATGTGCGCTACTATTAGAAGCATATCCAAGTTTGTCAAAGATATTTATCTATATTCATGTAGTGTTTACCATTTTTTTAATGATGGTTTAGTATTTTCCTGTAATGCTATAAGTAACATGTACAATATTAATGTGAAACGACTTGACGAATGGCTTAAATGACTACCAGTTGACTAGGAAATCCTTAGTCAGCCCTAATGACATTACAAAAACAAAGCTGATATTATATTGTAGCTCTCTATGCAGTTCAGACAGAAGAAAGTATTTAAACATTAACAATATCCCAACAACACCTGGCATGTAAGACACTAATGTACAGTTAGGGTTTCTTTCAGTGACTAGTCGAGATCTCTGCTCAGAATATGAATTAAAAATGAACTGTGTATTTTGTGCATATTGTACATCCTATGCAGGGCTTGAAATTGCGAGCATTTCAGTTGCATATGCTCCCGAAATTTTATCTGTGCGAGCTAAAAATATATTTGGGAGCATTTGTGCGAGTGCGTGTAATTGTTGTGGTGCGACCTGTTTTCATTTCTCTAAAAAACGTTTGCAAAAACTGCATGGTTTGTGCCTTATGTATAATGTTAAATAACCAATTAAACTGCATCATTACGTTAACTTTAATGCAGACCTTAGATGTTTTTTAGAGTTGAGACCTTAGACTTGTCACCACCTAGTGGCGTAATAATGTAATTGATATAGTTGTGGTGGGGTGCTCCTAAATTTTGGCTGGTGCTCCCAACTTTTTGAAGTTGGGAGCAGCAGTGCTACAAAGTAAAAAAGTAAATTTCATGCCCTGCTATGCATACATATAATGTATATTTATAAATATATTTATCTGTCAACAGCTTTTACCTGCATCCAGAGCTCCACCATGTTGCGTTTCTCTCCCACCAATTCCCTCTTCACCTGCTCTGCTCTGTGATCATGTCTGTGTTCGTGGGTGTGACCATTATCATGTTCATGAGCATGGGTAGGGTTGTGATCATGCCCATGTGAGTGGGTGTGGCCATGATGCTCTTCCTCAGCAGAGGGCAAATTAGCTTCAGCACTCCATTTACTCGCACCATGGTGCATCTTTACCTCACCATGCGAGTGACCGTGGCAACCACCATCACTATGGGCATGTCCATGCTGATGGGAGTGAGTGTGAGCACATGCCTGTTGAGCCACTAAAATCGCATTAATGGTCAGACTTAGAAACAAAAGTCTGCGCAGGGACCACATTCCACCTAAAGAGAATAAGAACACATTAGAAATATTTCAGCAAGCAGTGACTATCAGGGTTCAAGAGCCTTATGGCCTTTGCATGGGTCTAAAGATATTGGGAATCATTAACTTTTTGCATTAAAAATGGGAATTTTCGAATAAAATGTGTAATGTTTGCAACTGTCATTGCATCACCTATTGCCTGATCAAAACAATTTTGTATGCTTTAAGTATCACAACATGTATGAGCTCACTTAGTTTTGTGGTCATCTGATTTTTTCGCTTAAGAACTAGACTTATTGGTACACCTGGCCATGCCCTATTTTTAAAACAGCCATTTTTAATTTCAACTTTTTCTATAGCTAATTATTGACTTAGAAAGTCCACAGCATTGTACTGCCTTGCTCTTATTGAGGTATAGTGAAAAACCTAGAACTTGTTAGGAAAAAGTAAATTTAAATAACTTGTTTGACTGGTTTGATTGACAGCAGCGATCACAGAGGCAAAGTTAGGCAGAACTGGGACTTCTAACATATCAATATTTCGTCTGTTTGTCAAAAATCACATGATATGGGACTATTGTACCTAAAAACCACCTAAAAACAGGGTAGCATCCCCCAGTCATTGTGGTCATGAGTCAAATATTTCCATAGTTTTATTCCTTTAACCTTGTCAAATTGGTGTTCAAATTTTATTGGCTGATGGCAGCTATGTCTTTCAAAATAATCAAATGTCCTTGTTTACAATCACGATACCTTTTCTTGTAGTTGTCCTACAATTCTGTAGTTGATTGCGCCAACTTTGAATTATTGTCAATACAGATTACAGATTAGATACCTATAGGTGTTCCAAGTTTCATGACCATATTTCATTCCCTTTTTTATTCAAGATTTCTATTCCAGTTTTTAAACATGGCTTAATTGTGCCGTTATAAAGTTGCTATGGTGTTCTAAATGGTTTTAGGGTGTGGTTAGGCTGTTGCCAGGGCAATTCCTAAAGCCTGCTGACAGCCTATGTCAAATAAGCCCACCCACGTCTCCGTGGGTTGATGGTTGATAGGGTACTGTAAATGCTTGCTACAATGTAGCTAGACAACAGCTAGTTAACAGGGTTAAACTAAGTAACTATTATTTGACAATTTGTAAACAAATGTGTATTTGAATGAAAAGACTCCCATGCCTCTTTGAAGTTCTGGTGCTGAGACATAACTAATTCATGAAATGTAATGTGGCTATGAAATGTAAATGCCATCAGGTGTTGCGGCTTGCTAAAACAAGGGGTATGAGCCCACCCCCAAGTTTCTATAACATACTGATGCAGAGCTATGATGTCACAAATTTGGCTTAATGTTGAGTATTAAGTTTTTCACCCACTTTTTCTTACACACAAAATCATTGTACACATGATCTTTATAAGTCATCGCACACCTTGCCTCAATATGCCCCTCCTAATAGAATAACTATGTTGGCTTGACAAAGTTGTTACAATTGTTAACACAAATGTAAATTAGCAGCTTGCCGAATGCCAGGTGTTCTACGGTGGAAGCAATAGGGAGAGTTTATTTACAGAGATACGCAACAAAACCTTAGCCATGAGTCTTCAAAATGCATGTGCAGCAGACAATATGAAAAATACACATTTATCCAACTCTTAGGCTTCTGTAAACATAATGCTGTGAATGTGGTGGCATGCAAGTGATGCTAAACTATAAAAGTAGATGAACTGGATAAAAATGGTTTGCTGCTGCATTTGCTGATGCAGGGTTTTGTTTTTTTTTAATTTTATTAAGGCCATTCAACAACAGAATCATAATGTTTACAATATATCCATAGTGAAATGAAATCCAAGTCAAAGGCATTTATATATTTGATTTCATCATATGAAGCACTTTCATTCTCAATAATACCATATTAGAAATACGCATAAAAGCAAAGCTGAACAAAACTGACGGTAATTACCATCTCGATTCTCACCGTTCTGTTTGCTAAAGGTAAAGTCAGTAATATTTAGTAACCTTATCGCTAACCCTAACACTAATTCAAGTAATTGCGATTAGGGCATTAAATGTAAAAACAATCAGATGTGCGTCTACGTTTAAACATGCTAAATTTCGCGTATTTTATCATGGCATATTTAGCCTGATGTTAGCTGGCGCGCTTAGCAATATGTCAAGCCAACATAATAAAGTAAAAGAAACATAGTGCATCCCTACCTTCTGCTCAACTTCCTCCTCGCCATTCTCAAGTGCTAAACCTAATTCATAATTTGCAGAGCACAGTTTCTACTGAAACGTTTAAGATTTAAGATCTTCAGGCAGCTTTCCAATGACCCTGAATCAACACACACCTCCAGAAGATCAGCAGCAGGGTGTAAGACTAAATCTTATCGGGGTGTAAATACAGGCCACGTAAGTACGAGCAGTTTCCGTAACTCACAATCACCTGCAGATGCATCAAGCAGCTGGTTAAACCAACAAATAGCTGGTTAAACAACAAAATAAGCTGAACAATACACGTTTGTAAACGGTTACATAAAGCGGTCATACCAATTGAATACTCACTTGTCTGATGACTTAAAATCTCCAGAAACGCTTCAGTTCTATTGTTTTTCCACAGTAAAGATCTTCAGATCCCGCCACACTCACACCGACGTGGCATTTACTTGATGCACTAACTCCCGCGAGATTTCAGCCACATGCGTTCAAAATTACACAAAATACCGCGATCTTACAATTACTTCCAACCGGATGCGGATCTGCATAGCCTGTATACTGTATAAGTTTCTTGTGTCACTGATACTGTCATTGAAAATATAGCAGCGCAAAAGTTGGGTTCGCAACCTGATTTGTTGTATAGCTTGACGCGTTTTCAAAGGAATACATATTAATGAAGAAAACAAATGTATGTTTTATCCTGTTTCACCCATTAGAATAATTAATTGTATTTACCCAGTAAGCCTAATCAAAAACTATTTGGGAAATATATTGACTTGGTGTTTGTTTTGTATCTGTAAAAAATCATTTAGAAAAGAAAATGCTGTTATATGAATATTACACTGTGTGTGTGGCAGTGGTGTAAAGTATTTGAGTAAATGTACTTAAGGTTTTAATGATACTTTGTACCTGTACTGAGTATCAAAAATATAAGCAACTTTAACTTTCTACTCGACTACATTTTTATTGAACATATGTACTCTTTACTCCATTACATTTTAACCAGTGTTGGGTGTAACGTGTTACAAAGTAACACGTTACTGTAATAATATTACTTTTTTCAGTAACTAGTAGTGTAAGGCATTACTCGTCTGAAAATGGTACTATTATTACAGTTTTCCCAAGCTAGTTACTTGCGTTACATTTGCCAGTAACACCTTCATCACACACAAGGCACACAACACAGAGAACAGAAAGGAAGGGGAGGGGGCGTGAATGGAACAATGATTGGTCTGGGTTTGGCACAAGGTATCATTTAAAATCACCGATTGGTCGACACCCGGCAGCAGAGCGGCACCCGCAAAGACAGATCGGAAAAATTGACAGGAAAGCCTTCACAATGCACCTAGATAAATGTTACGTCATGATGAAAGTGGGCTGAAGAAAATGTTTGAGAGCACTGAGTATGTGTCAATGACCACTGACATCTGGACTTGTCACAACATTTACATTTATGCATTTAGCAGATGCTTTATCCAAAGCGACTTACAATTGAAGGAACAATAGAAACAGTGCACCAACTGAAAAAAGAACAACAATCTTATAACCATGGTAACATGCTTTCCCTAGACTAGTATAGCGTAAGTAAACAAGTTTTCCCACCCCACCTTTTTTGTTTTTTTAAATAGAGATTAGAGAGAGGTATAGACGAAAAGAAGAAAAGGAAAAAAAGAGAGAAGTGTTAGTAGTAGTTGCATTTAGTGCCATTTAATTGGGGAGGTATTGTCTAAACAGGTGAGTTTTTAGTCTTTTCTTGAAGATGGATAAAAAAATTGATAGAGACTGGAAGGTCATTCCACCAGGAGGGAACAATCCAGGAGAAGGTTCGAGCCTGCAATTTCTTGCCTCTGTGGTGTGGCACCACGAGGCGTTGCTCACCAGCTGAACTCAGGCTTCTGGAGGGCACATATGTCTGTACCAAGGAGTTTAGGAGTTCTAACTTGGTGCAGACCCAGTGGTTGTTCTGTAGGCTACCATCAGCGCCTTGAACTTGATTCGAGCAGCCAATGGTAGCCAGTGCAGTCTGGTGAGAAGAGAGACAACAAAAGCTACATAGGCATGACTGCCCATTAGATTAATCCAAGCAACTTCCATCGTGAAAAAGCAGCCCTTACCTGCAAAAGAATCAAAGGACGACACATAGGTGACATTGTCGCCACTGAAATTGACCAGGTTCACTCATCTTATGGACTGTCAGAGGTCACACAGCAACAGTCACAGACAATGGAATGAATTTTGATAATGGAATGGCTTTCAGGTCAGTTGAATAATAGTTTACGTACTTGTACTTATTTGCAAATGTATAAGTTAATGAATTAATTGCATTAATCAAGAACACACATGATATGATTACATTTTAATTGAACAGGCCACACATTATAGTTTTTTTTTCTTCTTTCACTTCTCACATTCAGGGAGTATGAGCTCAAGCCAGCATCAGCAGACCAGCATCCGATTCAGAGGACGAGGGATCAGGGGAGGATGAAGAAGTGTCATTTACTGATGTACAAGAAGTGCCTCGCACACAATCTGATATCAACTGTTGATATTGAAAAATGGTTGACAGTCACAAACAAAACAATTTACAGAAGTGCCACTGCAAAGTGCTCTGCCCTCTGGACTAAGGCCAGCCGGTCTACAGTAGCTGCAGAGCTAGTGGAAAGCCTTTGTGGAATAAAGCTCATGGTGCCTACAGTGATGGAACTCTTTCCACAATGCAGTTGCACGAATAGCTGAGATATCCATACCACAATTGTTAATTCTCTGCAGTCAGTTAGGTGTACAAGCTTTTTCCGAGCGAGAGTACAAATTACTTGTAGAATATTGCACAGTCACAAAACCGCTTAAAAAAGCTTTGGACTGTTTACAAGGTGAGATAAAGTATACGTTAATGTAATCCTGTGGCTTCTTGTCTTTCCTTTTTTTGAATGTTAAACATTTGAATCAAACAAGTAATTCATTCATTGATTCATATTCATTCATTCCAGGGGAAAATGATTGTTGTTATGGCAATCTATTACTGACACTGGAGTCTCTGATGTCAAAGACCTTGGCATTGCGTCCCGGCCTCTCCGCGATGATGGCAAATCTGCCTAATGTCATAGTGCAGGTAGGCTGTGAGTGTGTATTTAAGACTTACTGACTGTAACTTTGTGTGATATGAGAGAAGCCTGTCATATGCACAATTGCACATCCCTCCACTATCACAGATGCTTCCATTATCACAGTCTTTTAAATTTCACACTGAAATAGGCTCTTAGAGAACTTATATACTGGTACTGTTTCTGAAGACCTGGTATAGTCAATATGCCTGTTGCAACATTTACATGTCAACTCCTTTCACAGGAAGGTATGTTTTGCCTCTTTAAGAGAAAAATCTAATTTTAGAAATCTCTTTCTTACAGGCCATACCAGCACAGACAACCATCCGTAGCCTTATTTGAAAGAGATGTTTTCATTTGGCAGTGTACAGAATAATTCTTACAGGATGCAGTGTCTACTTTGTTTGCCACAAACCACGACAATCCTCAAATGTAAGGAAACATTTTGAGGTAAGAGTCTATTTAATGGTAATTTAATGGTATTGTGACTGAGTTTAGCGAAAATAATCTATACAGACCGTGTCTGACTTTACATTAATATTGTAAGCATAATGTTTAACAAAATTTACCAAAAGTTAATAAAGTTATGTCAAAAACCAAAGCCACATGACTATGTTTTAGTTTAAAATTTGTAGTGCAATGTGAATAAATGCACTACAGACATCTAATGATCTAATTCCAGATTAGATCTAATGATCTAACTCTATTTGAATGTTGAATATGGGAAGTCTGCTAACAGATTATACATTTTGTATCAGGTGTATTTAGCTGTGATTTTGTTGATATTTCTCTGTAAATTTATATGTATCTTACTAAGTTGAAAAATAACAGCTCGTGTTGGATTAATTTTAATAAAGAGAAAACATCCTAATCACTTGAAAAAATACACAGACCTGACCTCAGTCACTCAGAAGAGGAAGAATGTGAGGAAAAATATGAAGACCCTAATGAAACGACTCAAATTGGGAGAGACCAAGATCGTTTCTCAAGCAATTGTTGATTAAGCTGTACTGCGATTCATTGTATACAGTTTCCAACCTTTTAGCACGGTTAAAAAGATTAATTTAAGGACCTTATTCATGACTTGCCACCTAACTCTACTGTATGATCAAGATTAAGCATCTGTGCAAAGATAGATGCTGCAGGAGGAATGAAGAAAAGTGTAACAGAAGCCATGAGCAGGATGAAATACATCTGTACAACCAATGATTGCTGCAGTTCAAGGCGTCACAGTATGATGGTGCACTGCATTGACCCAGATAATCTACAACATTGTTCTGCAGCACTTGCCTGTCAACAGATAAAGGGGTCACACACATTTTATGTACTTGGAGCTGCAATACATGACATACATTCTGAATTTGAGATCCACTAAAAAATTGTCTGTATAACAACAGACAATGGATCTATTTTTTTGATATTCGTGTCTATGGAGATGCGAACATACACAGCAACAACACAGAAATTGCAACAGCAACCTCATTAGAAGATGGGTTGAGGTTGCTAAAATTCTAGCCAAGGATGATCCTGAATTTCATTTGCCAAAGAAGCAACGTTGCGCTTGCCATCTTCTGAACCTGGTTTCCACTGTGGATGCTGACACTGCTCAAATGGATGAAACATACTTGAAATCTTGATCTTGAAAAAGGGTAATCAAGATCATCCTTCTCCAAATGTTGGGCCTTGCTGAACAAGAGTGGTCTTTTCAGAGACTCCATGCCTTTTTTCACCACCAAAGGGAATATTTGTGTGCCATCAAACCATTCTGAATTGTCAGATGAAATAATGGATTTTGTTTCTCCTTTAAAAATGGGGAAACAGGGAGAGTAGCAGCAAATCATTACAAATCAATACAAATTGTTCCACTATCCTATGATCAAACATTTCTATCCTGTTTGAGTAGCATCTTTATTTTGCAGTAATCCGCTACTTTTTAGTCTTAAACAAGGTTTTTCTTTTATAGGTTCACTCCTGCAGAAAAGGCTTTTCTTGGGGAATATGTCACAGCTATGGCCCCTGTTGCCAGAGCCATTAATATCTTGCAGGGAGAATCCAACGTGCATATGGGCTGGCTTGTACCAGCACTCAACGTCATGATTTACAAACTACAATGAGCCAAGATACCCATGAAACTCTGCAAAAGCCTGGTATGATGGGTGTTCTAGTATTGTACGACATTTGGCAATATTCTACATACTTTTTTTATGTAATGTGTCATTTTCAGTCCAAAAAGAGCTAGAATAAGTTCCAAGAACTTGGAGGACAAGCTTTTGTTAAAGTTGAATAAAAATATTGCCCCCCTCCAAAACTGAGAGGTGCATCAATATTTGATTTTATTTGTCCATTGTATACTGCAAAGAACGTTTTGAAAAAAAGTTTGTCTTATGCCTTTTTTTGAACGCTTGAGTTTGACTGAGACTGACTTGTTTAATCTGTTTTGTTCTGCCATTTTAAAATATTAAGATGTTCAATTTCATTTCTATATTAGGAAATAAAACCTCATAAATAAACAATTTCTTGTTTATCACTGACACATTGCTTGGTGAAGAGAACTATTGCGTCTTTGAGCCTGCATTCAGTATGAGTAAAATGCTTAAAATTAGGTACTTTCCACTCCACTTAGAACCCTAACCCTAACTCCCATTCCACTCCACTTAGAACTCTCATGACATTTAACACCTGACATTTCTCAACCATTTTGTTTATATGTTCAGCCCATGTTTCATATCAAAATAAACACCTAAAAATGTCCTCACCCTCTGCACTGATCTCTCATACATCTTCAAACTCACATCTGGGACAACCCTATTCCTAGAAAAAATGACGGTCTTAGTTTTCTCCGCTGAGAATTTAAATCCCCACCTTTTTAATTTCTTCTTGCATCTTCCTATTACCATTTAAAATATTCCTTCCCCTTTTCCATAGTGCCCCGTCATCTGCAAAAAGAGATCTCCCTATACCTTGATTTACTTGATTAAAAACATTGTTGATCATTATAGAAAAAATTAATGGACTTATAACACTCCCTTGTGGAGTTACATTTTCTGCCTGGTATATATTTGACATTTCCTATTCTTACCTGAATACTTCTGTTTGCTAAAAAGTCTTTCATCCAGTTATATTTTCTCCCACCTATATTCATCATTTTTAGTTCTATCACAAGTCAGTCTCTCCACATTCAAATTCAAATTTTATTGGTCACATACAAAATCGTACACAGTATGACATGCAGTGAAATGCTTTAACGCCTGCTGACCCTGAGAAAAGAAGAATGTTATTTAAACATAACAGTAATAGCAGTAAATAAGAATCTAAAATTAAAAGAAAAATATTTATATATATAGTATGCATTACCATGGTAATGATAATAATAATGATAATAACAGTAGCAGCATTGAATGTGCAAATAAGCAAGGGTGGTTTGAGATGATAAGAAAA
>JBAJNP010002810.1:0-16523 GCA_036877545.1 Yasuhikotakia modesta | reverse complement strand
CCAACACTTAGCCACAACTTTTCCATCCAGCTTGGATCATCCACAATTACTCCTTCCAGAACATCCAGGAATCTTGGAGTCATGTTTGATGACCAATAACATTTTACAGACCAGATAAACTCGACAGCCAGATCCTGCCGATTCGCTCCATACAACATCAGGAAAATCAGACCTTTCCTCTCAGAACTGTCTACACAACTCCTGGTCCAAGCACTAGTTCTCTCCAGACTGGACTATTGCAATGCTCTCCTGGCTGGCCCACCAGCAAGTACTACCAAGCCGCTGCAAATGATTCAGAATGCAGCTGTGAGGGTAGTCTTTAACGAGCCAAAGAGAGCACATGTCACCCCTCTTCTCACTAGACTACACTGGCTACCATTGGCTGCTCGAATCAAGTTCAAGGTACTGATGGTAGCCTACAGAACAACCATTGGGTCTGCACCAAGCTACCTAACCTCCTTGGTACAGACCTATGTGCCCTCCAGAAGCCTGCGTTCAGCTAGTGAGCAACGCCTCGTGGTGCCACACCACAGAGGTAAGAAATCGCTGGCACGAACCTTCTCCTGGATTGTTCCCTCATGGTGGAATGACCTTCCAGTCTCTATCAAAACAGCTGATTCACTATCTATCTTCAAGAAAAGACTTAAAACTCACCTCTTTAGATAATACATCCCCAATTAAATGCAACTAGTACCAACACTTCTCTCTTTTTCCTTTTTCTTTTCTTCCATACCACTCTCTACTGTCTCTAAAAAAAGGTGGGGTGGGACAACTGCACTTGTTTACTTAAGCTATACTAGTCTAGGGAAAATGGTACCATGCTTATAAGATTGTTGTTGTTCTTTTTCAGTTGGTGCACTGTTTCTATTGTTCCTTCAATTGTACATCGCTTTGGATAAAAGCGTCTAAATGTAAATGTAGCAGCATCTAAGGACACTAAAGAAGAATCAGATGTCCTCTGCCATCCTGGTGAACTTCCAGCGCTGCACATTAGAAACAATAGAGACAGTTCTAACAAACTGTATAACAGTCTGTTATGGGAGCTGCTCTGTTGCGGAACGCAAGGCACTGCAGCTGGTGGTGAAAATTTACTGCTGTTGAGAACATCCAACAGAAACACTGTCTGCGTCGAGCATGCTGCATCCTTACAGACTCTTCCCACCCCGCTCACAATCTGTTCTCTCCCTGCCCTCTGGCAGGTGCTTCAGGAGCCTGCGGACCAGAACCAGCAGACTCAGAAACAGCTTTTTAGTAATAATTAATGTTACTCTTTGTAACAACTGTTTTTATTTTACAGGACCATCTATGCACTTCTGGACACCACTGCCCACAGACTGCTCTATGCCCTGCCTTCCGGCACGTGCTTCAATTGCACTACTGAACTGTCCACATGCTCATTGGCACTCCGGATTTTTGTTATTACAATCCTCCTTATGTTTACTGCACAATTTGCACACCAGTTCTACGTACTATCTATTGCATAATGCATTGTACTGCACTGTTTGCACTACATTTTCTGTAAAGTTCTGATTACCCCATCTGTAAATAACCTGTAATTAGTATAACCTATATCCTAGACTTTACTGCTTATTGCACTTCTGGTTAGACCTAAACTGCATTTTGTTGCCCTGTATGTGTAATCTAATCTAATATTTCAGCACATAAAGTTTATAGTACCAGGATACCAACACATATCGACTGTGTCTGCTCCACGAACAAATGGCAAAAAACAGGCAGGCAATCAATATCAACAAGGCTTGGTAAAGCAGATCCGTAGAAACAATACTTCAATACTTTGGCAATACTTCGCAGTAATTGAATGGAGCACATGGTCTTAAATACTTTTCAAACAGAAAATGAGATAAACAGGAAGCAGGAAGTAGAGAGGCAGCGTTGACTAGTTCTCTGGAGAGGTCTCCCTCTGCTGACGTGGGGGTATGGGACGATGCGTCACATCAAAGTAAATCATAAAACTGGACTAAAATTTAACTAATTTGAAGTAATGGTGCTAAATGTAGCATTGGCAAATCATAACAACAAACCTTTTTCTCTTGTCCTAGTTACAATTTACAGACTTCCAGGCCACCACGCATACTTCCTTAAAGACCTTGTGGACTTCCTATCTGAGCTAATAGTCACTGTAGATAAAGCCCTAATCGTTGGTTATTTACAGATACAGATATTGAACTTCAGCATAGCAGTAATGATTTCATACATTTTTTCACCAACAAAATAAAAGTTATTAGGGAAAACATCAAAGCCTTGGAAGCAACCAAAAAATTTTCTAACAGTAGATTGAACACTAGACGACCACATGACCAACTTAAGGCATTCAGTGCTATTACCGTAGAGGAGCTCTCCAAACTAATTAAATCATCCATGTCGCCATCGTGCATGCTAGACCCTGTCCCCACAAAATTTCTAAAAGAGGTATTTCCTGTAATGTCAGAACCTATATTAAATATCATTTACCATCACTAGAACTAGGGTAAAATAGCAGTAATTAGACCTCTCCTTAAAAAGCTGCACCTAGACCAAGGAAAACTTGCTAATTTTGGACCAATCTCAAATCTCCCTTTTCTCTCTAAAATATTAGAAAAAGTGGTAGCTAGTCAACTCGGTACATTCCTGGATAAAAACAGTACCTATGATAAGTTCCAGTCTGGATTCAGGTCCCACCATAGCACAGAAACAGCACTGCCTGGAGTTACTAACGACCTCCTTTTAACATCTGCTCATCAGGCAATTTCAATACTCATATTATTAGACCTTAGTGCAGCCTTTGATACAACAGACCACACAATCCTGCTCGATAGACTAGAAAATAGCACTAAGATATAGAAAGCACTTTCTATAGAAAGCACTAAAATAGAACCAAATAGCACTAAACTAAGTATGCCAGATTATTCGTCATCCACAGTCAAGAACCTAGGAGTTATTTTTGACAGCAATCAATCATTCGATAGTCATATCTCCAATATCTGTCACAGCATTTTTCCATCTTAGAAATATCTCAAAAATACGCCACATGCTGTCTGCATCTGATGCTGAGAAGCTTGTCCATGCATTTATGTCCTTTAGAATAGAGTATTGCAACTCGCTACTCGTTGGGTGTCATGCAAATCAAATAATGATATGGAAGAGGTGTGACATGACAGGGCGTGGTCAGCCCCAGGTATGCAGCATTATTAAATGCAGTTAAATAGTCCAATCAGTATTCTGGAGATGGCTCCCTTTGGTGGCATAGAGGAGGCGATGCAGGAGTCTCCTTTGTAACAGTATTTTGAGTTTTTGTAAACTCCCTAAAGCAGACTTGAACAACATTGAATTATAATCAAATGTTTAATACAAATAATCTACAAACAATGAATAGGCATAAACAAAAAACACACACTGTAACTTTAACAACCAACCAAACAGACAAGACAGCAACCAACTTACGAAGCAATCTAATTACAAAGACAAATTAACAACAGTTGAGAACAACCCTAACCCCATTTTTATGAAGCCCCCAAGGCGACATTAAAAAAAATAATAATAAGGTAGGGAAAATAATGTACATTGTTTTGTGAGATCTTGCAAAAGAATAGCGAGATCTCGCAAAACCTTTTGTTTTGATGCTTTTGTTGAGCTGACAGGAAGCCCATAAGTTGTTTTAGAAGTTTTGTTTAAGTAAATCCTGCATTAATCAGATTGCGCTTCTGATTGGTTGCGCCAGTGGCGCTATTGCCCACTGAGGTTGAACGGTCTGCAGCAGAGCTAGGGAAAACTGCTTTGGGTGAGTCGTTTCTGTTGTTGCTCCACACTAAAAGTTAAAAATATTGTTTCATATGAAATGTTATACACTGGTTGGAAAGGTTCTCCGTCAGGTTCCTCTCAGGTGAACTCCAAGAAACTTGGTGCTCTATACGATCTCCACAGGGGAGCCGTCAATGTTCAACGAAGAGTGGTCTCTCTGTGCTCTTCTGAAATAAACAACCATCTCTTTAGGTTTTTCCACATTCAGAAACGGGTTGTTAGCTTTACACCAGTCCGTTAGCCGTTTCACCTCCTCTCTGTATGCTGACTCGTCGTTCTTGCTGATGAGACCCAACACGGTCATGTCATCAGCGAACTTGATGATATTATTCGAGCTGTGCATAGCTACACAGTCGTGGGTCAGCAGAGTGAACAGCAATGGACTGAGCACACAGCCCTGAGGGGCCTCCATACTCAGTGTGGTGGTGCTGGAGATGTTGTTCCCAATCCGGACTGACTGAGGTATACTTGTCAGGAAGTCCAGGATCCGGTTGCAGTGGGAGGGTTGCAGAGGAAGAGGCCCAGCAGGTTCAACTTTTCAGTCAGGTGCTGAGGGATGATGATGTTGAATGCTGAACAGAAGTCTGAACATATGTGCTGAACATATGTTCAAACAGAATTTGAACGTATGTGTTTTTATGGTCCAGGTGGGTGAGAGCCAGGTGAAGGGTTGTATTTATGGCATCATCTGTTGAGCGGTTTGGGCGTTACGCAAATTGCAGGGGGTCCAGTGAGGGTGGCAGCAGGGTTTTAATGTGCCTCAAGACAAGCCCCTTAAGGCACTTCATGATGACAGGCATAAGTGCAACGGGATGGTAGTCATTGAGGCAGGACACTGGAGACTTCTTTGGCACGGGCATAATAGTAGTGGCCTTGAAGCACGTTGAAACTATGGTGCTGCTCAGAGAGATGTTGAAGATGTTAGTGAAGACATCAGCCAGTTGGTCCGCACATCCTCTGAGCACCCTGCCAGGAATGTTGTCTGTTCCAGCAGCCTTACACAGGTTTACTCTTCCTCACGTCAGCCGTTGTTAGACACAGCACCTGGTCCGAGCGTAGAAGTTTTTTAGCACATTAGAAGTTGGGGCATCACTGTCACAGACTGTTGGTGATGGTCTGGATGCCCTGCCACATGCATACACCTCTGCAGTCATCCACGGCTTCTGGTTGGAGCGTGTAGTGATGCTCTTGAAGGTAGTGACATCATCAATGCACTTGCTGATATAGCTGGTCACTGATGATGCATATTCCTCCAAGTTAGTGGAGTTGCTGCTTCCCTAAACATGTGCCAGTCAGTGTGCTCAAAACAGTCCTAAAGAGCAGAGATGGCTCCTGCTGGCCAGGTTTTCACCTGCTTCACAACTGGTTTCAATCGTCTTAGCATAACAGAGATGTGGTCTGAGTAGCCGAGGTGGGGCTCCGGTATGCCGGTAATGTTTGTATACACGACATCCAGCATGTTTTATCCCCCTCGTTGCAAAGTCCACATGCTAAAGGAATTTAGGGAGCACTGACTTGAGATTTGCATGATTGAAATCTCCAGCAACAATAAACAGTCCATCGAGATTAGTGTTCTGCAGTTCGCTAATAGCCCCATACAGTATGCAGAGCGCATTACCGGCATCTAGCTGAATGGTGGTGCCTGGAACTCTTTCGCTGAGCCATGTCTCTGTGAAAACAAAGTAGCAGCAGTCTCTAAACTCACGGCATGTAGTTTGTAGGAGTCGGATGTAATCCATTTTATTGTCCAGGGAGCAAACATTGGAGAGTAGGATGAACGGGAGTGCCGGCCGGCTAGGGTTTGTTTTCAGCCTAGCCGCGCTTCTGTTTCTCGCGTCCCCTCCCCCGGCAACTGGTGTCCAGCGATTCCGAGGGCTGAGGGCCTGGTCCTCGCAGCACGCCGAGATTGCATAGCTTCTCCAGCAGATCATCCTGTAGTGCGGCTGTGTTGGTATTTTTGAGATTTAAAAGTAACTGGCGGTGATATACACGAACACTTGTTGAACTGGTGTCCATGTGCCGTTAAAAGCATGCTACTGCCGCGCCACCATCTTGGAACCATCCACCCATACATCTTGGAACCATTCGCTCACATCTTCAGTAAAGAGACCACATAATAGGCCAGTGACAGAATCTAATGGACTGGCAAAGGTTTCTGCAGGGTTTTTTTGTAAAATATTTGAAACCAACTAAAATAAATGATTCCAGTTAAATATGGCTTTAATTTGACTGTATGCATTGATGCCAAACAGGGATGGGCAGCATTTTAGATAAATGATTTAAAATATGTATTTGAAATACAAAATTTTTGTATTTTAAAGCCGTTGGGAAAAATCTAATGTAATTTGTATTTAAATACATATATTATTTAAATACAGTAATTTTCAAAATACATAAAATACTTTGTGCCAATCAGCCTCTTTATCAGGGAACTGATTTAGCTCAGACACACCCCGCCCCCAACCTTAAAACTCATGCCAATGAACTGCTGCAGTATCCACTTACTAGACAACTGTTTGTGAGGTTCAACACAATCATCCCCTCTTCAGTTCCTGTAGAACTGAGTTGAAGTCATGATGGTGATAAAAACGTAACATCTACCAGGGCGTTATGTATCCAGGAACGTGCACAGAGTCTCTGCGGTGGCGCTAGCATGGAATGAGGGAGCCCTGGGGGTGTGTGAGTAACCAGGCACTACCACCATGCAGGAAGCGGGTGCAGCCATCCCTACCACATAAGGATCCGTGACCTCAGCCACCTCCTCAGGGGATGCTGCCCTCAGAGGATCTGCAGCATGAGCCGCCTCCTCTGATGACTTAGTACTGGTGTACGCAGTCCAGATGACCCACAGCACTACTTCCAAAATGAGTATGCCTACCGTACTGGCTGGAACAGGGTCAGCAACCGCAACTGAGCTCGAAACAAGGAAGTAACATTCATAGCACATTTTCTGTTTGTATTGTGCTGCTGTAAGATCAAAGTTTAGTTTATTATTGGCAGAGGAACAGCAGCTGTGACTTGATTTGGCAGAGGAACAACAGCTGTGTCTCGACTTTGCAGAGGAACAGCAACTGTGACTTGACTTGACTCTGGAATGACAGCTGTGACTTGACTAGACTTGGGAAAGACAGCTGTGACTTGACTAGACTCAGGAACAGCAGCTGTATCTTGACTTGACTCGAGAATGACAGCTGTATCTTGACTTGACTCGGTAACGACAGCTGTATCTTGACTGGAAGGGAGGACATGACAAGCGCTGACTCATGAAGGGCAGCCATGACAGGTGCTGACTCAGGAAGGCCCTCTTGTCATGTGCAGACTCTGATGCGGTGGCCCTCTTGGGCTGTGGCTCTGGTTTGGCGGCCATCATGGCCTGTGGCTCTGGCTTGACGGCCATCTTGGGCTGTGAAACAAGGAAGTAACATTCATAGCATATTTTCTGTTTGTGTTGTGTTGCTGCAAGATCAAAGTTTAGTTTATTTCAGCCTTCCACTTTCCTCACAGCTACCACTGAAGTTACTTGCTGTGTCAGACCTTACAGCAGCCAGTGAGGTAGTGGACATGCTGATGAAGTGTTCCCTTTCTTAAAATCCAGTCTGTTGTTTATGCAGAGCATAGCTGTCTTACTCACAGAGCTGCTGCACCTCTGACATAATTGAGTTATCAATGAATCAATAAACATGAATCATCAATTAATTTACTGTAATCAGCTTTGAATGAGTAACAGCCATATTGTCCTACCATAAAAAGTGTAAGGTGACTGATGTCGTCCACACTGCAGAGGGACTGCAGAGGGACCACAGAGGGTTCACCGGATCAGGGAAAAAGAGGGGGTTGATAGCCTAGGACACACTGGAAAAGGCGAAAACCGGTGGATGAGTGGGTTAAGGAATTCTGGGCATATTCTGTCCATGGGAGGAATTCTGGTCAGCGATGTTGTTCCCGGTTTCAACTCCTAAGGTAACATCCAATTTTATGGTTTAATCACTCCACTTGCCTATTTGATTGTGGATGATACCCAGCAAGTCAGACCTACATTAATGTCCAACTGGTTGCAAAAAGCCTTTCAAACTTGCAAAGTAAAGTGGCTGCTCCGGTTAGTCACAATGTCTTCAGGTAACCCTGCCTGTGTTAACATCAGATGGGGGCAGATCCGTGATGAAGACCATTAAGAGATGTGACCAGGGGTGCTGTGGAAGGCTTCAATAGTCCAGATGGGAGTTCTTTGGGGGTCTTAGAGATTGGGCAGACTTGACAGGATTTAACAAAGTTTTTACATCTGCAGACATATTGGGCCACCAGAATAAGTTTTGGACCAAATATAATATGTGGGGCAGTTGTGGTCTACTGGTTGGGCTTGTAAGGAGTTGGGCTTGTAATCAGTAGGTTGCTGGTTTGATTCCAGCAACGGCAGATAGCAACTGAAGTGCCCTTGAGCAAGGCACCTACCCCTGATTGCTCCCCGGGCACTCCATAGCTGCCCGGTGTGTTGCTCCGGGTGCTCCGGGTGTGTGTGTGTTCACGACTTGCAGTGTGTGTTCACTCCTCACGTGGATGGGTTAAATGCAGAGGTCACATTTCGGTTATGGGCAACCGTAACTGACAAGCATGTCACTTTCACTTCAAATATAAGGTTTGGATAGGTCAACTGGAATGTCCTAACGTTGTGAGAGAGCATCTGCTTTACTTATTTTTGCTGCCTGACTGCTAGGTTACTGTGAAGTGAAAGCGAAAGACCAAAACAAGGACCAAGGACCTTGCATTCAGTCTCTTCGCACTTTTAATATACTCCAAATTTTTATGGCCGTGATAACCTGGAATGGATGTAGAGCTCCCTTAAGCCAATGTCTTCACTCAAAGATGACTTGAAGATGTCATCTATGTAAGCTACAACATTCTGGTTCAACAGGTCTCTAACGATTTCATTAATAAATGACTGAAATATTGCTAGTGCATTAGCTAAGCCAAAAGGCATTACCATGCATCCGTAGTGCCCCATCGTTGTCAGGAATGTTGGTCTTCAGCTTTGATGCGTATCAAGTTGTATGCGCTGTGCAGGGCGAGTTTGGTGTAGATTTAGCTTCTGTGAGTTGCTCCAAAGCTGAGGGGACTAAAGACAGAGGATAATGAAATCTGACCATTACATTGTGCAAGGTCTCAACGAATAAAATGCCTGCTGCTGCTGGAAAGGTGGAAGGTCTTGAGTGCCTCCTCAATGTAATCTTCCATAGCCTGAGTCTCTGTGCGAGAAAAGGGATAAACCTTACTTCTCACTTCTGATAAACCTTACTTCTTGGTATAAACCTTACATCCCACATTTTGTGGAATAAATATTCGTAACACAGCATTGTTTACAGGGACAAAATCAAGACAATGTTTAAAATAATGTTCAGACCAGGATACCAGTTCTTGTTGCTGCCAGGAGATACTGGGGCAGTGAGTGGATAGCCATGAATAACCCAAGATTATAGAGTACTTGGATGCCTTTAGAATGAAAAAATATTGGGTAAAAGATAGGGTGATTAACTAACAGAATATTCTCTCCTTTGCATGCGAGTTCAGACTGTAAATCGATAGATAAGCTTATGCGGTAGATTGCCTGTAATGCTGTGTCATTCCAACCACTCTGAGCGCCTAGGATATGGAAGTTAATGGAGTGTTCAGCAGCAGATTTTTTACTTTACGTAAGCTGTAATAAGTGAGTTGAGATGTCTTTAACCCCAGCAGGATACTCGAAAACCTTTATTTGCGAGACCAGGTAACCATTGTCCGACCTGAATCTTGCGTCTGCATCCCAAACAGCATTGGCCCACTCATGATAAAGCTACATTTCTTTTCCTCAACAAGATACATTCCCTCATGGTTCATAAAGTAGATATCTACTTAACAGAGAAACTTTTACCTTTTCCGCAGTATTGTCAATTGTATTGCTGGATTCGTGGGTGGCAAAGTATTCTGTAATGAAGTCGAGACATAAAACAAGCACTAGTCGAGACAGGCAGCTAAACATCAAGAACGAAAGAACGTGGGTCATGGCAGGCAGCAAGTAAACAACAAACAATGAGCAGGCGTGGGTCAGTAACAATAGGCAAACTAGTAATCAGGCAAACAATCCAAAAATGGTAATCCAATAAATGTGAGATGGTACACAGCACAGTAATACACAGAGAAACTGACAGTAAAATAAACAGTAAGGCAGTCAATGGCTGGCAATACTTCGAATAAACGCTCATCAGTTTGTCTGCGGGAACGCATCATAAAACAACAAGGTTTATCAGGCGTTGATACCCAGGGGGTGACCTCAAGTTGACACCTTCCAGTCTCCTCTCCATAGCTTTTTCTAGGTTCTGACCACAAAACATTTACTGAGCATGTTATGTGTAACTTGTGAAGTTATCAAGATTTTATTTCCATGTTTAGTATCATTTTAAAGGTCATGGTGTGATGAATAAAAAGGTCTAATTTCTGTTACTTTGGGATGCAATATATCAGAGGGTTAAAACTTAAAGGTGACCTAGTGTGGTTGAACGGAGTATAGATTCTTGTTCTCTGATGTGACAGAGAGAATAGCACTTTGGTTAAGTCTGTAATGGCCCAGAAGCTGTCTAAAAACCTCTTTAAAAAAACTATTTTATGATGGGAGAACACAAAGTTCTCCCGCCATAATCAAGTTATAGCCACTACATCCGTTTGGACATTTATTCATTGCATCATCATGAATCAAGACTTTATAGTAACTATAGTTTAATGTAAATACTGTTTATGAACAGAGGTTTCAGGTTTGGGTGTTAATCTTGGGCTGAGGGTGCGTATCTGCCCCATTTGAAATGAAAATAGAACTATTTCTAATAGATTTGAGCCATAGTGTAAAATCAAGAATTAATGAGCATGCCATAATAATTGGGCCAAAAGTTTACCATTATTGAATGCTGTGCATTCGTCTGAGCCATACAGTCACTGCCATAATGAGTAACACTCAACGAGAACATAAATGTATAACAATATGTATGATAAACATATATACTTACTATATACTTTATACTTACTCATAAAGGTTACGGTACAACAGGTGTCAGATGCACTTAAAGTAATTAAACTGCTATTAGGAACACCGATTTATCCATGCGTACATGGTATACACATATTCTAACACATTAGACTCTAACCTGTTTTAACTATAATTTAGTTGTACTGAACTGTCTTATAGACCCAATATTTGGGTTAAATTACCATTTAGATTTCTATTTTTATTTAGTCACCAATTTCTTCTACAGTTTGTCTGTCAGGACAGACGAGCAGACCCAATTGCAGGAAAACGTTATCAAGCAGAACAGGGTGTTGTACAGCAACCAAATGTAAGCCAAAGAGCAGGCAGAGAATTCAGGGATCGACCAGCAAACCAGTGGAGCAGGTTGGAGAAAAGCGGTCACTGCGAGGACTCACGCTGGAGCCACTCTCTGCATCCACCCACTAGGAGATCTCAGCAGGCACCGGATCCAGAAGATCATCAGCCAGAGGACAGTAATGAGGCAGGGTCAAGAGCTGGGAAAACGAGGGCAGAGAACAGACAAAAACAAGAGGAGAATATGGCAAAAGTCCACACTAACCAACAGGTCTAGGTCTAGGACCAGGACTGGACAACCAACAAGTAGAGCAAGCCGGGTGTTAGCGTCAGAGCAAACAGACATCAGACGACAGAGGACAGAGAGCACAAGGGAATAAGTAGGGAGGATAATTAACAGGAATGAGGTGCAGGGGAGTAACACAATCAGGGTAACAAGGGGGACGGGTAGACAATGAAGCACATGGCAGGCTGTATAAACAAACGGCCATGTGCTCCAGGATAACAAAACACAAAGTACAAACATAAGACACTGCAAAAACCTGACAGTGTCAGCATCTACTCATGCTGGCCTAGACTGCATCATAGTTTATGTAAAAACTGATGACATAAATAAAAACATTTTGTGTCTGACCTTTTGTGCAAAGAAGTTTGTCAATGTCACTAATTTGCTTACATTTGATTAGTAACCTAGAAAGAGCGCAAGATATAAAGTTTTGTGAAATGTGAAGTTCTATTTTTTCAAAGTACTAAGATTTTATTTAAAGGTAATTAAAGAAGTTTAAGAACACAGATTTTCAATGTGATCTCAGATATACCCTACATTGATTTTTGCAAATGTCTGGGGGTGGTTGGGGTCTGCATAATTATATACAGCATTATATACACTACATTACAAAATCTATATAGCAAGCAAACCTAAATCTGTAGATTTACTGCTTAAGTATTGTTATTATATCTATAAAATTTAGCATGCATAATTGCATAATTTTCAAAGATGAGTAAAGCTCTCACATATCACATTTCTAATAATTCACATCTAATAACCAGTAATTGTCTGCTAAAAGACCTCTGTAATAAAGATTTGCCTGCAAATTACCTTATATTTATTTATTAATTTTTTTGCTAGGAACCACAGGGCTTTCATGCGCAGACTAAATATTTTGGAAATGCTTGCAGCTTTAGCACCTTGAGTAAGTGTAAGGTCTTGTTTTCACAGCCAGACTTTTATTTGATATAAACAAAACACTGTTAAACTACAGTGTGATACTACATTTGGAAGTATTTTAGTTTTATTTAGTTTAGTTACATTTTTAGTTAAAGTCCGGTAATCCAGTGGGCTCGATAAACATGCCTGACCAGCTTCACACTTCTTTCTGAACCTAAAATTAGTGGACCTTAAAGAAAAAAAATCAGCACAAGAGATTTATTATAATCAATATATAAACTATTTATACATTAACAGGAATCCCAGAGAGTCCAGCCAACAAATGGAAATAATAAAACAAGTAACCACTTATACAAAAGTAGATATTACCATGATTTAACATAAATGTAAAATACATAAATACGTGCATGGCAGTGAATTAAATTGATTTAAAAAATTAAAAATGAATTTTAAATGTGTGTTCTTGATTCATGCATCATTGGACAACATTATAGCAACACATCAGTGTATATGAATTAGCTGAAGCATGCATAACAGGAGATTTGAATGGGGATGGAACAGATGGAACTTACTTTCAAATTGGGGATGGAACAGAGTACCATTAAGGTGGTGTTTGGCAGCACTTTTAAAGCATTTTCTCTTAAGTCCAACTCTTTAAGGGCAGATTTCCAAAAAGTGCCCTGCCTGATTGAAACAAGGGAGCTGTTTCTTAGATCCAAAATGGTGAGGTGCAGCAAATCTCTTAATATGCCATCTGGAAGAAGAACCAGTTAATTGCTGGACAGATCAAGATGGGAAACCTTAGGTAAGCTGTGTTTGAAAGATTTGCAAACACATCTACATATGAGTGATTGTATAAACATCTGCTTAAATTTAAAACCTCAACCTTGCTGTCTTGAGGAAAAGCCTTGCCGGTAAAATGTAGAATCGTATTGTAACTGAGGTCAAGAAAACACAGACTTGGCAGGTTATCAAACACCATAGAATCTAGCTGTTCCACTTGGCTTCCAGACACATTAAGGCTTGTTAAATGTTCCGAAGGCCTTGGGAAAGATTTGTTGTTTAGATTCCTTATATTGTTTAACCATATAAGTATGGTTATGTTTTCTGGAAGTGGCTGTGTCCATGTTAACACAGCTCACTATTGTGGTTTGGCATTCGCAAAGGACAGGACATGAAGATGAGCTTGAAGTCGTGAGAAAGAATATAACACGGAGAGTCAAGTTACAAATCTTCATTTGTTTCCTTTTAAGTCCAAGCAAATGCAACAATCCGACCAAGGACATTTTAGCTTGTTTTGCAGTTATTTAAATCTGAGGGAAAGTGAGTTCTTCACAGCAATGTCAGACAAGTTTGCGCTTTTCGTGAAGCTCTTTCATATACAATCTCACATCTTCCTATACCTTTAACTGTTTCTCTACAGTCGAAATGACAAAAGCCAAGAAGAGAAGACGTTTCATGCGTTTCAAGTTTTACAAGTGCTACGTTATTTTACAAGATTTACAATAAAAATAAATAACACAAACCTAATGAAAACATTGTAAAATAACTACATGGATTTATTTAACCAAATTAACAGCTGCTGTTGCTAATATGGTAAACTTTTAAATTCACAATTTTGGTGTTACTTTTATAGCCGTCATTCTGTACGTTACTTGAACCACCAATCCACATACTGACAACTTATTTCACATACTTTATCAACTGCAAATTACAAACTTACAAACGCGTTCATCTATTTCGTATGATTAAATAGATACTGTAGGCGTAATAGTCATGTGACTCATGTGTAAGGCTTGCCCCATAAGTCACACCCCCATATTTCTGACGCAAGAGCGGGGACTCCCTCGCCAACTCTCTAGTACTCATTTAGGCAGCAGCGTAGCATAGTAAATAAGTCTGTAAAATGAGCCATCTCTGTATATACATTACATAACTTGACTACTGCCCTAAAGTAAGAAAGTAACAAAACTTACAAAACGCAAGACCTTCTAACAGTATAGCGTTACGTGTAAAATTATGCTATGACAAACAACAATACGAAGGCTGTTGAACTGACCAATGAACTGTAAGGATGTAAATCTGCTAGGCCAATCCCAAACAGTTTCACTGACGTGCGCCTCCAATTCTAGATATTACTTAACTGAGTAACTCTGCTGCAAAACATTTACGGCAAAACAAGCTTTCGTTTAAAGATGTTTGTCTTAATCTGCGGCCCCGTGGAAAACACAAACATGCCCTTTTCTTTCATCTAGCCTCAGGTACGTGTAAGAGTGATATCGCTGTGTATTTTAAGCAAGATGTTCGTACATATCTCGATAACCTAATATGATCATGGTGAATGATGATGTGTCAATCTCCCAGAGACTGACACATCTGACTCTGTGCTGCTCTGTGATGGATGAGACATTGCTAGTTTATGCTTTTTTTAGACTTCTTTTACTTGGCACTAGAGGTCATATGAAAGCAGTGTAAAAGAGTGTAGCTTGATTACCCGTCTAATGTAACAGACTGTGCATTACATTATATTAGTAAGATGTTTAAAGCCTCCAAATGTTATTACCGGACAGATATTTGATTTTTGGGCCTCATTAAGATACATTTTGAAAATTTGGGTAATGTAGTTTTAAACTGAGACTGGAATTCAGTTGAGGCTGGAAGGCATGAAGTGACAAAATGCCAAGTGCACATGCAGGTACGTTTATGTTTTTAGTAAAGCAGTTTAAACCTTCCTTAGGATCACTTTAAAACTTCTATCTTGAAAGCATTATCAACAAATTTATATTTGCTACTTTTTAGATGCCTTTTTAGATTTTACTGGTTTACCCTTTACTATAAAACCATAAAAATTCATCATAATATATTATTTTTTAAAATTTTATACTGAACTATCCTAACTTGTGGTGCCTGTGATGCATGAATCATGTAGGAAATTTGTAAATGTTTATTATTGTTTCCTAGCATTGCTGTTTAATGAAGTTAAACATTAATTTATAATTAATTATAAAAACATTTCTTTCCAGACGCCATTTACAATTATGGAGGCCTAAATGGTAACACGATTTGAGGGGAAGGAGTCTTTCCCCTCAGAGTAGATGGACACTTTGGGTGGACTGTCGATCTGAAGGAGTCTTTTGTAAAATAAGATAGGTAGATTAAACAAAAAAACAACATATTTTTAACAAAACTGGAATATATTTATATGGTTTTGTACAGAAACATTTGTATTTTCTTTAATGCTAGTAAATGTTTTAAAGGTTTTGTTGAATGTCTGTCTGACATGGTGGGTTAGGATGAGATAGATCTTCACTCTAGGGTTGCTAGGGTGCAGTGGAACCTCAACACATGCACAGTTCTAGCACCTTTAATTTCTAGCAACTTTATTAATGTGTTTTGTGCTTTCATTTGTTTGTTGCAGGATAATTTTTGGAAGTCATTACTTATGTTTGAGAGTTTTTAACAGGTTTGGTGATATTTGTTTTGTATATTGGGTGGAGATTGGGTTACTGTGGAATAGCACTAGCACAGAATAGTTTAGTGGTTGAAAACTAAAATGAGTCTGGGAACCCCAGACTGCACATCAAAGTGCCGTTCTCTGCAGCATGCAGAAGAGGTTATTGCCGCACTGACCAGCGGTTCAGAGGGCCGTCTGCATGGCTTTCTATCTGCACATTGTCACAACGCAGCTACTCTGCGGGATGCACAGGGACGCACAGCTCTCCACCTCGCAGCTTCACTGGGTAAGTGTGACCTGCTTAAGTGGCTCCTGGACAGCAAGCACGCTGACCTGCTGGTAAAGGACAAAGAGTCAGGTTGGACCGCCCTTCACCGCAGTGCCTTTTATGGGCAAATTCACTGCCTTCTGGCCCTCATCAAGGTGAGAAGTACTGTTAAGTTAAAAAAATAATAGAGATGAAAGTAGGTTAGTTGGCTCATTTATCTTTCTTACAGCCTTTGATTTGGTTGTCTTGCATTGAAGATAAATTTGTACTTAATGGGAAATATACTTTGTGTTCAAGCATGGAGGAACACTGTCCATCCAGGACAAAGAGGGGCTTTCTGTTCTGGATCTTACCATGAAGGACCGCCCAGCTCATGTTGTATTCCGCAACTCTGGTAATTAATATAATTCATTTTCCTGCAAATATTTATAATTGTGTCTTTACTAACACTGTATACATAAAATTAAATAAAAGAATAAAAAAAGTATTTATT
>JBAJNP010002809.1:0-44729 GCA_036877545.1 Yasuhikotakia modesta | reverse complement strand
TTTTTTTAATTAACACCTCATATTATTTTAAATAGTTTTCACCCTTTCTAAAAAATGCCACGTAGCCCTTACCGAACAAATAACTTCCCTCTTTTTTATGCTGTGCAACAATTTCATCTGACTTTCCCAAGGATTTTGCCTTGAGCGATGCACTTTCTGAGTTATAACTCTTTGCTCCAACCACAGGAACTCTCAATGGAGTCTGGCATCGACCCAGGACAAGACTATTATACACAGGATTACTATAATTATGACCATGGGTGAGTGTTCATTCATCAGTTCAAATGTGCTGCTGCCCCAGCTCTCATCTTTTTAGATATAAGCCAGATCTGTCTCTATTATTGATCAGCTTCTATGATTATTAGTGTTTGTATATGATCTCTGCATGAAATGTCCTGAAACATTGTAGATACCCATTTGTATCTTTTCTGACTGGAAAAGCTGATAATCATTCACTATAAGATAATTATGTATCATGTGAATTGTCCATATGGCATCGTAATGGACAGATAATATGAAGAGGTGTCGTAGATGAATGGTTGAGAATTTCCTGAAAGGCCCCTAGGGATGAGGATGGTAATTGCAGAAGATCAAAGGCATATCTGAGCAAAGTTTGATGCTATCCAAGATTTCTTTACTGTCTGATAGGTCATACCAGTTTGATTGGTGAAAACTCCCTCCTAAATGTTAACATCTAAGTATACCATGGATGAAAGTAAAGCCCTGCTCATCCAATAAACCCTTCCAGGTTCAATAAATCCAAATGAAAAGCTGCCACGTCAAAAGGGTTTGTAGTAATTCTGTGAGGTTGCTGAGTGTTAGTATAATCCTGAATTTCAGCCTGTTTCCTGTTCAATGGTTGCCCCCCAATATCTTGCTCTCCAGGAACACTCAAACTCCTTAATTATGGTCTGCTCTGACCTTTCACATAAAGTTTATGTGGAAGTTCTGCTTCTAAATTTTACTTATTGGATTTGCTGTGCATTACTGTTCCCAAGAGTTTCATAAGTTTTAGTTTTGCTTTTTAACTTTTTAGAACCATTTAAAGTTTTTAAATGTAAAAAAACTGTACCTCTTGCTCTTGTATTTTATACTGTTATTGTGTCACATGAATGATCCTGGATGTCATTAGGTTTTGTGTGAAGTTTCTGTTAGCCTTCAGACACATGTTACACTTCTGTGGGTAATATAGTAATGAAACCTTCTTGCCTGTCTTTTAGCTATGACTTACCTCAGTATGGGAGCCGTCGGAAGCTGATCTCTCCGACAGGGATGTATGATGAATACGGAGAGGTGATTATGGAAGACGACGGTAGTTACTACTACAGCCCACATGAGTCAGAAGGAGAGGTATCACTTATCCTTACTTCACCTATTTTGTTTAAACCAGTACAAAGAGGTGTTATTAAGTTATATCCTGCCCTTGGCTTAAGGCCCTTTCACACAACTACAATGCGCCATTCAGTGCCAACATTATGCACCACTGTGACCACCGCAGGAGAAGATTTGCAGATATCAAGTGTCAAGAAAGCCTATGAGGTGTAAATAGTAAATGGTAAAATAGTGATATCAATAAAAAAGGAAACATGTTTAAGCATAGAAGTCCCAATAATTGTGTCATGCATCACAGAAAGAGACAGAAGTGCTAGTCAAATTATGTGATGCATCTAGAGATACATGAAAGTTGGTTTAAAATAGTGACCCTTAATCTCCTAGTGATATGTACTCTATGTGTTTTAAAGTATGTATTTCTTTCTTCCATACTGGCACCACCATTGTCATGGCCATGTAGAATTCTCAGTAATAATTGTCTTTATCACAAGTTATGCAACTAACAGGAAGTTTGTTTGCCCTGTGCACAACACTGCAGCATGGATAAAGCTCTAGCTTCTCTTAGTACATGAAGATGCATTGAGTTATGTTAAATGGCCTCTGGAGAAAGTATTTTGCTGCAAAGTGACATAATGGGTGAACTGGGTTGTATATCTGAATGTTCAGAATAATAAGAAGCCTTGACTGATATCAATGTAACAGGTTGCCAGGAAAGGCAAAAGGTTGGCTCCACCTCCAGGCGGGGCTACACTACGCAGGCCCCCTAGACTAGCTTTTGGAGACCAGCCTCTAAAGCTTGAGCAACATACTGCAGAAGGCATCATGCACCCTCACAGCTCACAGGCTCAAACAAAGCTCAAACCACAAACTCAAATAAAACTTGGCCAAATGTTTGAGAGAAGATCTGGCCTACCAACTCCATACCACTTTCCATGGAAGAACAACAGAATATTTCCTGAGGATAAAGGAGGAAGTATTGATGACCTCAAACCAACTATGGGACAGCAATCAAACAGTGTGGACAGTGGCATGACCATTGACGGCAGTTATTTTCAGACCAAAGAAGCTATGCATTCTGCAAGAACAAGACTTGGCAAAGTTCTAAGTCAGATAAATATCTTGAAAACTTTGCAGACCCATAAGAACACTGTGAGTAGCATTAGTGGAAATGTAGAAGGTAATGGGCGTGTCATGAGCTCTCGGCCAGTTAATGATTCAGAAAGGGAATTGCAGAGTACCCCTAGTAATACCCCTAGTAGGAAAAGTGAGCGTAAGAAAGGTGGAATGAGTGAAGATCTAATTCAACAGTCTAACACTGGAAGTGCCATGTCATTCACATCTTACCACCCATACAGACACCAAGGAGCCCATATGAGTAGTTTAGACTCAGAAGATGATCAAGGGCAGAGTCCTGCTGACTCAGACAAAGAAAACCAATCAAACACTGAGACAGATGACACAGAAATAGAGTCAAAGACAGAATCATGGACAGACCAAGACAGTGAGACAGGGACAGAAAGAGAAACAGAGTCAGACACAGACAGAGTGTCTGAGGCAGAGGATGGCTCTGCATCAGAGCAGGAGACCGGGGGTGCAAAGGAGTCGAGCTTAGAGAGTGAAGCAAGTAGTAGTGGAAAGGACAGTGTAAAATCAGAGGATAGTGTAACAATGTTGTCTGTCAGATCTTCCCAGTCCAAACACAGCAGCACAACCTCTGAAATTTCCAACCATACAGGTGTTTTTTCTGGGAGTGGTTCCCAGAGATCAGCAGCATCCATCAGCACCAGTTCATTTTCAGAATCTTTATCTACACACACTAGTTACAGGTCCAAAGCACCAGAAGATACCAACCTTAAGAAGAATAAGAACAATAAAGAGCACAAAGAGGTTGAAGAAAGTGTTTCAGAAAGCCAGAGTGAAAATCCAAAGCTCTCTAGATCTAGCAATAGTCATGCTTTCAAGAGAAAACAAGATTCTAGCTTTCACACCACAAACAGCTTCTCTGTGGCCAGCAGCAATGTAGAAAGATCTTCACAGATTGACAAACTCTCTCCTATTGCTGAGAATGAAGAAGGAGAAATTACATCTGAGAGGAGTGATAGCCCAGACGATGGTTCGAGCTCTGCAAATAAAACAGGGAACTTGAGAGTTGATGAGGAGGATGAGGAAGCTGATTCTGATGGTTCCTGAATTGCATTTTGATGAGTTCAGTAAGATTGGATTATGATTTCATTTCTTGTGTTGAAGTTTTATTGGGCTTTGTTTGCCTTTGTGTGTCTGTGGTTCATCTTACTGGGCACTTTTGGCATTTCTTCTTAACTTCTGCTAAAAACATGCATGCTCCCGCCTCTTAGCCTTACCTTTACAGGTCAGCCTTAAAACATTTAGATGCAGCAATGAATGCTGTAAAGAAAGTAGATTTTGTTGTGATGTTAAAAGATAAAGTTTCTATAATCCCATGGCATTTGGTCAATGAGAACATTACATCTAATGAGCTCATAAAAGGACATTAAGAGTGTTTTGTTCTTTCTTTGATGATATGCAGTGATGATCCATGGGGGAATTTTCCAGGGAGGCTGAAGTTAATATTGTTTAAATATTGTTTCATATTTTTCACTTTACACTTACATCTCTGCACAAGTACAACAAGGCTTGATGACACTAAAGTCATTCTGAAAGCAAATTTTTGTGATTTGACTCACGAAAACCTTTAATGAAGCAAATGTATTAATTTGTTTCATTTATTTTTGCATTTGAGTTTTGCATATGCTAACTTTTCTTATGATAAGTTTGTATTGTATAATTTAATTTTGTCAAAACTCAGCCTCTCTTACCTTCCCTGATGGCCAGCCACTTATGACACATGCTGTAATTCTGTTGTAAATATATACTTTTGTCTTGTTTTTTCAGTCTGGTAGAAAAAGAAGAATCAAGCTTATTGTAGACCGTGAATATGAGACAAGCTCAACTGGAGAAGAAAGTGTCCCTGAGTCTCACAGAAACCGGCTGTCCAATGTGAACAGCAACATCAATGGGAGCATTTACTTGGCCCAGAATGGCTCAATCATCCGGACACGACGAGTCGCACACACTAACAACATCAAAATGACCTCTCCTTTACGGCTGGGCAAGCATTTTAAGAAACTGGACAAACTTGCTGTAACACATGAAGAGCGAATTCCTTTAAACAGCCCTGTAATGACAGGCACCTCTGTGGGTGAACAGAACCTTACAACCAGGCCCTCCAGTGGGTCCCTGGCCTCCAGCACCACAGGCCCAGAGAGTATAGCTTCCAAATCAAATGTGATGAAAGGAGGTGAAAGAACACAACATGTGGATGAACAGGAGTCTACAGTGGACAATCAGGAGGTGAGGGACCCTTTAGGTTTGCACAGTGACCGCACACAGTCAGACGAGGAGGAACTATGGATGGGGCCTTGGAATAACCTGCACATACCAATGACAAAACTATAACTTTAGTCAAACATATTGTCTCAAGGAAGGAACACACTAAATATGAAGCATAAAATGCAGATATTGCACTTACAAGTAGTATTACAAAATTACTTTAATGCCCTGAGCAATGTGCTTTCTCATTGATTATTACATTCATAAGAGACCTATAAAGTAAGGTTTCTGACCCATAAATTGTTGTCCACCAGTATTTTTTATTTAAATTGCTTATATACTGTGTTTTCATAAATATTTATTATTATTATAATTATTGTTATTATTAGTTTAAAAGGTAAAAAACAAAGTGTTTATTGGTAAACAGTTATTATTTAAAACAACTGTGATCAATCTGAGGTGTGTTTATGCATTGTATATTTGCTTAATGCCACAGTCATTTAAATGGAGTTGCACCAAATTTGAAAGTGCTATATTTTTGTGCTGTTTTATACCAAGTTAAATGAAACATTGGGAATATAGTCACATCTGGTAGACATTTGCCAAACTGAAGTTAACTACTTTTGTTGTCCTTGCTTTTTTTATTGGCAGAGTGAGCAATGCAGAAACTACAGAATACAGGTCCATTAAATAAACATTCCTGGTAAAACTGCACTACTCTTACTTATTATCATCAATAGAATAAAAAGGAACATATATTAGTTTTGTATATTTAACAGAAAAACATTTGATGTTTTATAATGGTCGTTTTGTAGTGGACAAATTTTTCTTGTAGCACAGTCGGTAGAGCTTTGCGTTAACAGCACAAAGGTTGTGGGTTCAATTCCCCGGGAACACACTTTGATAAAAATGTAAAATTTGAATGCACTCTAAGTCGCTTTGAATAAAAGCGCCTGCCAAATGCATAAATGTACAAAAGTACTATTACTCAAGTCAACACCTGATTTTTATGACAGCTGTATGTTTTATGTTACGACTAGCCCAGTCTGGCCCCTACTGGTAAATGTTCTAACTACAGCGGTCTGCCAACAGCATTCTGTCAACAGCATCTCCGTCCATTGATAGGCGTTCAAAAGTAGCTTTGTATTTTGGCAACATTGAATTATTGTACTTTTTGGCAGTCACAGTTTGGGGTGTTCTGAAATACATGAAATGGACACTTTTTTCCTGTATGGTGACTTTGATGTCGCAGTTTAGCAGTTTTATCTGTGTTGGCAGTTATTTGCATTACAAATCACATATGGCTTAAATAACAAGCTCAAACCTATAATCCAGAACTGTGCTCATAAGAAAACAATTTAAACAGAATTAATTTGCTTAAACAAAAATGTTTTTGCAAATGGGTGTCTATGAAACCAATGGAGGCTCGGTTAGGGGCTTAGGGGATATGTTATCTAAAATAGATTATTTCTCCATGAACACACTTGAAACCATCTATGAAATTACCTTAGCTGTCATCTTAACCAGAGATCATTATTACATTTCCTGTCAGTGCTATCAAAAACAACTGGTGTCAGACAACATCTTGTCACTGGGTGTTAGTCTTAATACTAGAGACCGAAAATATTGTGGTCGGGGAAAAAAAGATCGGATAGGAATAGTTTTCTCAGGTTAAGGTGGTCAAGATTTACTCACTCTTCTGGATAACAGAAGATCCAAGTAAGGTCTGACCGACCAGCTTTAAAAGAGACAGCGCGACTATTGAAGTATTAAATATGACTCATGTGCTGCATTCTCAGTATACTGAGCAAAACCTAAAGAAGCTGTTGTTTCACTGAACCTTACTTGCACGTCTCCGATCACTTCTCGTCTTTGACAGCAGGTGGCATCAGTGTCCACTGCTTGAAATTCGAAAGGACTATTTTATGACTTTTCCTGTTCACATAGGCTTTGCCATTAGGTGGCACAAGACTCTGTGTTATTAGAGCATTTTACGTTATCTTGTCCTTATTCTATAGTACGCAGACTAAATTTTTCATTGTTGACAGATTTAAAAAAAATAAAAATTATTATGTGACTAACAAAGAGAATTTTTTCGATTAGCATGTTACAACCTGTCAATAAGCTCATTCACTTTAGCTAGCATGTTTACGTAACATGATATGTCTGTTAACTCTTCAGTAGAAAACAAGCGTAAATAGAGACGCTGACCTCTTTGGCGAATGCGTTATCTTTCTCTTACATTAAACTGCCCTCAGGGGGCCCACTAACGTCTGAATCACACTATTAAAAATGCCAAGAGCAAGAAAAAACAAGATTAGCCTGGGTTTGGCAAAGTAATTACACTTTAAACGATTATCCGTGCCCGATGAGTGCACGTTAATAACATTTCTGGGTCTTTGATCCTCAGATCACGATACCAGTGCTGCATTATTTCAAACAAACATCCCAAAGGTAAATAAAGTCAATAATTACAAGCTGGAATATATGTTATTATGGGAACCTACCTACGCGTCATGGATATTTAAAATTCTATAATTAACCAGATGAGAGATGAGATGAGAGACACAGAGAGAGCATTTCAAAGTATTAAACTGCACATCCTGGAGCCAATGTAAAGTGTAAGGGTGTGTGAGCATGTCTGTTAAAGGACCAAATACATAAACACACTTTTTATTGGCTGCTGTCCAAGAACTTCCAAGTTGCCGGTTTGGTCTCAGTGTTTAATGGGCTTGTGGTCATGTTAAGTGCAGTGAATATGGAGAATACTTCTAAAACAACTCAAACATCAAACACTCAGTGTCAAGTTGAAGACTATTTTCATTGCATTAATTATATGTTGATGGTGTTGTCTAAAAGATTTTATTTTATATGAGTGACACCCTGTATATGCATATGCTGGTCCAAAAAGCTTGTTGGCTAATTTATGAGACTTGCAATATGAAACCAGACATAGAAACTATTTTGGTAAACTGTATATATTTGGAGCCCTTTTTGGCTAGTTTCTGGTTTCCTAAACTATATGCTGAGTGTCCCTCTTCCTGTGTAATTTATATCCATACAGAGAAAGTTAGTATTTGAAAGATGTTTGTGATCGTATTGAAAAAAATGCACACACTGCATAACTTGCGAACACATGCCACATAAACTCTGAAAAAAAATTGATGGCATCCCACCCAAGCTTTTTATTATTTCTGAAAGGCAGGGTATATAGAAAAACATAAGTTTGGCAGTCTGGCTCTCGTAATGAAGGGGTTGATCAGGCACGGCTCCAGGGCAGACATTTGAAGATATGCTTTGGCCATCGTGCCACTATAACCAGTAATATAGCATGTCACAAGAGCACAGAAAACGGTACTGTGGTCCTTCATTTGCTGTCATGCATGCAGTTTGTACCTGCATACTTTAAATTGTGTCTCGCATTCACTGAGTAGACCTGACATGCTGTAAACAGACTTATGCTTACTGTCTCCTCAAGCACCTGTGAAGGTCCCTGTCGTTTTCCTTAGGATTATTGTTATTCTGTTCGGGTTTACGTGTGTTTTTGACAGTTGACAGCATGATTAAGAACCTGGTGCTTAAAGTATTTAGACATATTAGAGCTGTTGGTTGTTTTGCGCAGGCAAAGGCTGTATGCATAGGTAGTAAATGTCTTTTGTCTAAAAAAAATTATTTGAAGAGTTGTCACTGTTTTATATTTGAATTTTAAATTTAGGTTTATAGAGTGAGAATTCAGGGCCTGGCTGAATTTAGAATTTAGAGCATGAGCGGTGACCCTTTGCTGGGTAATACTGTTAATTTGTTTATTTTAGGTTATGGATTTTGGATATGGAATAGGATGGTACTTTTATTACCCTTGGGGTGAAAGTAAAAACAATGCAAACAAGACAATAAAATAAATTATATGGTATTATATCAACAAATATTTGCCAAAGTACTTTCACATATGTATTTTAAAAGTATTATGATTTCAGTTTCTGTTTTATAAAATTGTATTGCTAACTACAGTTGACAGTAGCAAATTTCACTGGAATTACAGGAGTGTACTGTTATGCCTGCTTTTTGTTATTTATGGTTTCACCGTAGTAAAAGCTGTAAATCTGATTCCTGGAGTGAGGGCCCCTCCCTCCTGTGATTCAGCTACTGGGTGTTCTCTGCATTGAATCAGCCGTGGAGCTCCACACAGTGGTGTCTGGCCAGCGGCCTGCCAGAATTAATGTGCGTTGTGGCATCAGCAGGGCCTCTACTTACAGAGAAATAAGACGAAAGGAGTTAGACGTGCTGCGGTACAAGCGCCTGCTGGACTGAGGTTAAACACAGATTTTTAAATGAGAATTTGACTATCTGCTCTCATAAAAGCATCAGTGAGGGCCGAGCTTGCGAGAGAAACCGCGGCGTCTGTTTCACTGCTTGCGCTCTGAGAGCAAACAGAAGTGCTGTGTGTTGGCCAGGCCTCTGTGGGTGTTGATCTGCCTCGCTCACCAGAACAGAATTTAGTTGTGTGTCGGAGTAGTTCCTCCCACGTCTTTCTCCACATGCTGATATTTTTGGTGTATATGAAGCAAATAAGAATTTAACATAAATGTGTTTTTCGAATAATTCCTGCAGTTTGCAGTAATTCACAATTGAGTCTTCCAGCAAGTATTTGTTAAGTAATGCCGGTATGTGTCATTTTATCATTATACATACAGTATTGTTGATGCTTTTCTCCAGTAATTTACATTCAAGTGCATTCAGGGTATGCATTTTTAATGAGTGTGTTTACAGGAAGTTGAATCCACAACCTGGATCCATTACAGGAACTCTACATGTTATTTAACTTATAGAGGGCAAAATAATTGCATAAGGAGCTTATGAATATAGAGAACCCAGAAAATATTTACCCTGTAAATTAGTGTACTGTACTGTCCACAAACTTTATATGTCACATTTATAGCAAGTTACTGACCTAAAGTGTTTGGACAAGTTGCTTTTGCCTCCACCATGCACATCATCTGTTCCTGAATGAGAAGATGAGCTACAGTTGATCAGGTGGTTTTGTGTATTTGGAGTGTATTGCAGATCCGCTGATGGACAGGCCTGCCAGGCCTGTGGTGATCCTGAACCATGCAACACCAGTTAAACACTGAGTACTCAGAACTGCGGTCAGCTGTGGCAAATTCTACAGCTGCATCCCACTGCAGCTTCAAGCTTCATTCTCCCTTTATCGTGGCGATGTGGAGTCTGGCGCCTATGATGCCTCTTAAAACGACATTGGTTAAATGACGTTAACATCCCCGTTCTGAGGTTTGAACTGAAGTTTTGGGCAGGCTGGCTTGTTTATATCTTGAACGTATAATCAAAGGACAGAGATTTGTACTGAGATTACTTACCCATGAGAAACATCACATGTTCAATTGCTCTGTCCTATGATGTGTTATCCTAGCTGTTAATAGGGATGTTTGGAAAGATTTGAGTTTGTTATGGGTTCTTTTGGTCAATAGGTATTTCATTATCTGACACTTAAAGTGGCTTCAAACTTATCTGAACACAAACTAGATTTAAAAAGTATGAATGTCATTGAATTTGATAAGCTATCAAACAAAGTGCCAATTATCCATCAAAACACTTTTGCCTTCACTGTATATGAATGGCTGAACATTTCTGATATATAAACCCATATAGCACTTTACCATGTGCTGACCTACAATCAGCAGAAAGTGCTTCAGATCCTCAGGGTGCAGGACTCCCATCCATCAGTTCAGTGATGGGGAAACAATAGTGGGTTGTGCTGTCCATCACTGCCTGTGTTTTGATCTCTCTGTAATGCTAATGAGGCGCTCAGTCAGTCCGGCCAAACCCACTCTCCCCAATACATATTAAACCACCAGAAACTTTATTTCCCAGTCTCAAATGGCTCAACAGATGGGGGCTTGAGACGCAGCTGTTATCTGTAAATGTTGGCGATTATTATGTTGGGACTTACAGTTCGCTAGCAGAGCCATCATGGAAGTAGAAAAATTAAATTTCATTCTATTAGATGCTGTTAATGGGTGCAGATATTACAATATAAAGGCAAAATTAAAAATATGTTAATGTCATGGCATATATTAATGTCATGGTTTTAAATAACACATGACCAAGTGGCATTTATTTTATTTATTTTCAAAAGTATAGCAATGTGTCAAACAATGTTTCAAACAAAGATTATAATGTTCAAAATTAAAACAAGATTAAACAATTTGGTCATGACTGGTCAATTTTGGTCATATCTTACTTGTGTGAGCGTGGTGTGAACAGTGTGTGAACTGAGAAAACTGAGTTCATACACCTAGTAAAAATAACTTTGGCACCAGTTGGTAACTGGTGACTCGCTCAAAGAAATGAAGATAGTTCTGTGAAAAGCTGTAAAACCTAATCTAGCTTTTAAAGCATGCACTATTCTGCCATTGTTCACAACCCTGGTGGCCCACACATTCACATTACAGCCACCTTGAAGACCCACTGTTTAGTGCCAACAGTTGAAGACACATATGCAGATTATGCGTACAGTGCTGATATCTACCTAGCTGATGGTGACATTTACATCACATGCATTGTATGAATTAAATATTCAAGTAAACTTCTTTTTAAGCTTTAGTGTCTAAATGCTTGTTTGGGGCCACTGTACAAGGAAATTCAATTGATCACAGATGTGAGGCTAATTTATTTTTAATCTTGGGATAATTATACCATTTAGCCTTAGAAATGATAAAATAGAGGCTAAACATTGACACATACTCTCTCTAAGATCATTAGTGGTCAAAGAGAAGATTTTGTGGCGCCAGTGTTGAATTAGACTCTTTGATTTGTGACCTTTTGCAGGTTAATTATAAAGAAGCAGCCCATTAGAGTTCAGAGTGCTGCTTTTCGTCTCAGTTGAACATGTTTACCATAGTGTTACATCTCTGCAGCTTTTTCAATAGCCAAACTATTTGAACAAATGTGTTGATATTTTTGAATTACATGATGTCAAATGCTGTTGTTTTCAAATGCTCTTCTAATGCTCAAGGAGTTTCAGTAATGGGTGTGTAACAGTCATTAACATTCATTTTCTAGAACTTTTACCTTCTGGTGATCAGTTTTCATTTTTGGCAGGTTAACAAACCCAGTGCTTTCATCTTCTAGACTAGAGTTAGTGCAATTTGTGGAAGAGCTAAAGCGATTTTATTGAATGAGTTTAAGTTCACATTTTGGCATATTTCAGTTAATTTGTTGCAAGATTGAAGAAACGATTTCAGATGATCCGTATAAATTTTATTTTAATGTATGTTCAGATATTGGAAAATAATTCCTCTAAAAACAAAATTCTATGCTATTTGTTATTTAAGTACAACATTTTTAAGTAAGAGGCACATTTCAGTAAAGCTGCATTAAGGTGTGTGTGCGCCTTTAAATGTTCCTTAGAATGGCAAAACACCAAAACATAATGTAAGCGATTCTTCAAAGACTGTGGAAATGCAGAGCTGTGATTTCCTCAACATTACCCACAGATTGTAAATGGTATTTGTCATAGTAACATAAACATGTTCTGTTATCCTCTTTCACGCCTTGCTTTGGGTTTGAATTGAACTGTAGCTTCAGAAGTCTCTAATGGATCTCTAATTATGTGTTGGCTGCTATTTTGTCAACTTTACTACATTTTCTCCCATAAAGCCCCATTTCAATGACATAATCATAATATTGTCATCTCATCCTCCTAGTAAACAGTCCTTCTTTAAAGAATGTGAGACACTTCCGTCAGGAGCTTTTTATCAGGGACTGTGTGAATGGAGACTGCAGCAATAGGATGTTTGTGACATAAGCACAGCTGTGTTTGCTGTGCTGCTCCTGCGACCTGCAGTTGTATACGCGGACGACTGCTTGCTCTCTCAAAGTATTGCTGGCTGACATGATCTGGCTAAAGACAGATAACAACAGTTTGTGTAAACCATTGAAATGATAACTGTGCTTAAGATGCCATCATTTATACTGGCCTGGAAAGTTTATGGGTCTTGAAAGCTTGAGTGAATACCAGACATTTTAAACATAGTTTTGGGAGCGTGCTGTTATGCATGTGGTTTAGGACAAAATAAGTGTAAATTGAAGTTTACCCACAAATAAGTGCCCCTCGTCCCTTTTTTAGGCATGCATAAAAGAAATGACTTGTTTTGTGTGTTCACATCACTTTTCCAAACAATGGGTCCAAAGTCTGGGACCACTGGTGAAAATGCTTCTATTTTGCATTCCTTTATAATGTCCAATATAAATTATAGCTTAAGCAGAACAGTTTAAGTGAAAAGTTGGCTACAAAAATTCTTAGTATTTGGTTTGTCCTTTTTGCGTTTAAGACAGCACATGCTCAATTCTAGAATGTTCTGGGCTTTTTTCGTCCTTCTTAATTGACAGAGAAATCTTTCAGTAAGTCACATGTAGGTCACGTGCACTAAAATAGAAATTGTGGTTGTTGGAGATGCAACATCCTGCACCAGTGTTACAGGTGACTCTTCCAGTATCACCTCAAGGTCTCTCTGCTCTGTCACTTACTGTTTCTCACACTATGTGATAAAGACAAAATATATTTACACATCTTGCCTCACTTCTGTGTTTTGGGGCAGGTGTGTTACTTCTGTTTCTCAGGGCATGAAACAAACTGTCCAGTTACAGCTGAATGAACTTGACCTACAAATCACATTATTAATTTCACAAACATTTTGCTAAAACAGGCTAGAGCAATTTTAGTTGGACTAAGCATGTTCATTCAGTTTCATTAAAAAAAGCTTCAAGCCCTTTTTACACTGAGTGAGAATAAACACCACAAATGTTAGGTGCAATGATGCTTTTGAATTGATTTAATTGATCCCTGTGGAGCTATTCACACCGGGAGCGATTATTTGCACCACGACAAAGAAAGGTTTTTTAATAGTTACTAGTGCAAATACTAATATACTAAATACTAACTATTGCATTCACCATACCCAAGAAAATATTTCTCACAGCAATATGTTTATATAACGTGTTATAATCTTTATATGTTAAAGGTTCAGTCAAACTAACAAATAATTACAGACATGAAAATAATTCTCACATTATCTTAAGTCATGTTTAAGGAAATTTCTTTGTCAGTCTGTTGAATTCTCTGTGTTTCTCGTTTAAGAACAAGTGTACTCAATATCCTCTTCACCATCTTTTGCAAAACAACATACTTGCCTGTGCTGTTCCTGCTGCAGAGATCCATTATATGTTCTTTTTGTTTAATGGATCAGTGGATCTATGAGGTCTTATATTATATTTATATTATATTGATATTATGATGAGGCTGTATTTTAAGTTACTTTACCTATTTTCACTTTTTGGGGGGTGTTCCTGCCCCCTAGAATTAAAAGATAATTTTTTCCAGTTGTACGCAGCTGAATGTTTTATTTCTTTTTAGTCAAAACCATGTTCATAATTTTGCATATTGTTGTGTCTGTGCAGTTAATGGTAATGTTATTAAATGTCATAGTTTGATTTTAATATTTGTTATTTCAGTTCTGTACAATAAACAATAATGGTAATGTTTGGTCTTCAATAGCAGATGAAAGTCACTGTTTTATTCCATTACAGAAATATTCCCAGCAGACTGTTCCCAAACATCACAGTTCAGATCACCCAGAAATGGCCTCCCCCCCAACATCACCCGCAGCAGCACCATCTCCCATCCGCCATCCCCACAGACAGACAGGCAGGCCTGGCGACAGCGGTGCAGCGGCCGACCGCGGCTGTTTGTCTTTCATGTTCTCAGAGCGCACGCCTCACCCCCACCCCAGCCAGTCAGGGACAGTTAGCCGTGTCGCTGTGGCTTTTCCCAGGCTGCAGACGGTGAGAGAGAGAGGGTGTCTCCCAGATCAAACAGGATCTCCTGACAGTGATGAGAAGCTTGGGAAATTAGGAGCAAGCCAGGCAAATAGATTATGCAGAGCGGCAGAGACTGTGTGCAACAAGCCAGCAGCAATAAAACCATGAGAAAAAAGAAGTTTGGTTTTGAACTAGTGACGATCTGCCTCTGCACTCAGGAGGAAGTCAATCTATACAAATCTGTGCTGGCATAGGAAAGAAACATCAGAACGGAGATTTCTTTAATATTTCAGTTGCTTCTACTGACCAACAAATATAAACTGAGAGCCAATTGAAACGTTGGCTGGTGTCTGATTTTTATTTTGAGAAAAAGCCCCATGTGATTTCCCTCAATAATGTCTTAGACTGCGCTCAGTTTTGTCCTCATACCAAAGTCTGAAATTTTAATATAAACTCAAGCATGAAAATGTTTTAATGGCTTATTAGTCTGAGCAGTGCTGTCCAGATTACTTTTACTGCACTTCTTAGTAAGAGAGAAATTTAACAGTTTAGGATACAGTTCAGAAGTGTCTCTTCCCTGTCAATCTGGATTTTGTCTAAATTAGTCTTGACCATGGCAACTGTCAGGGCATTTTGCCCATCGCTTTGTTTTTTGTTTCTGTTGCATCACACTGAGTAGACATGCCCACTGAGAAATCTTATTGGTCAAAAATCCTACTTTCCATAGCTGCACATTATATGGCAGATATTTTGCGATTGGTGGTAATGTCACATTTTACAGCAGTTTCCCAGTCAGGTGAGGTTATATTTATTAGTACTAGTTAGGACATGGCTTAAATGTATGTCAAAAATCGCCTCACACATATTTTCTCTGAGGAATTTCAAAAGAAAAGACTGAGACAAAGTCCAAAATGACATGTCTATTGAGCCCTGAAAGAGCAATATTTGAGCAAGTAAAGGTTACTGGCTCCCTCTCCATCTATCTTACTCATCTTGCTCTCTCTGCTTTGAAGAAATCATGTAATTTTGTGACTCCACTAATGAAGCAGTTATTTGGCCTCAGACTTTGATCTATCATTCATTATTCTCTCTGTCTCTCCTCACATTTGTGTCCGAGACTGTCTTGTGGCGGTTGTTGTTGTCTAATTAAATGTGATTGCTTATTTTTGGGGTTGTTTTGTGTCTAGCTTGTAATAAGAGAAATTGCATGAATGTTCCACAGGAAAGCGACGCCACTGACAAGATGCTCCTCCTGTCAGTCCCCAGAACGGCCTGCTGTGGGGAACCTTATCATTACCCTCCTCTGACACAAACACACATTCACACCCACAGAGACGCAGTGAAGTCACCCGTCTTACGGTAAAGATCTCAGACTCCACGCTGTCACTCAAAGCTGTTGCACAATTGTTTTTGTTGTGCATGTTTCCTGTGTATGTGTAACAGAGCTGTACTAAACCTGTGCGATGATGGGTTTAAAATGTACAGATTCCCGAGTGGGGTCTGCATGACAGTTTATAACGTGCAATGATATAATGGTATATGGTGTTTCAGCCTGTAAATGTTTTTACCTTGAAGAAACTTGAACATACATGCTGAAATTGTTCCAAACAAGGAAAAACTTTAGACTTAACCAAATCAAAAAGGGGGCAATAGCAAATGATACATAGTATATAAACACTTACATATCTACAGAAAAATAAACAACTATGTATTGACTTAAAAATATATTTGTGTTTATTAGCATGATTTTACCATGCTTAGTCATACTGCCTACTTGTAAATTTTAACCTGCTGTGATGCCAGTCTGACTAAAACACATCAGAACACATAAATTCCTACAGGGTCCTACAAAAGTTCCAAACATTCCTGCAGAATTCCACACGTGGCAGAGACACCTACAGGTTCGTCCAGAGGTTGTCTGACGTGCCCCGATTGACAGTGTTTTACACAGACGAGAGTAAATTACAAGCCAAGCAGAGATATAATGAGGACCAGGGAGTTTGGTCGACCCCAACAGGCGCTCAGCTGAAGGTGTGTCTCCTGAGCCGCATAATAAATCACGGCACTGATCTGGAGTCAGCTCCTCTAATGACAGGCCTTCCCTGCAGGCCTGTGAGTCCAGTCCCTCTTCGCTCTGGTGCCAGGAGGTCTGTGAGCGACTGTACACTGGCTCCGGGTCAGATTTCAGACCATATGAGAGAGTCTGGCTTGAGTAACATGAATCTGCACCATTTACACTCATGACTCTTACTTCCTGTCGTGTAAATTGTGTTTTCAGGTTCGGAGAGGACTGTACTGATGAAAAAAATTTTTTTTTAATTGAAATAATTAAAAATACAATTATGTTGTTATTGTTTTAGAAAATGAAGGTTCATATTATTCATATTTTCATATTATTCATATTTTTGGGTAGAGATTGCAATTTTATACTTGCATCTTGCTACATTTCATATTTTATATTAATAATACAAAATAAATTGTTAAAGCTGCAATTTAGTTTTTTTATTTTTGTTGAAATAGAACAAAAATAAGTTATTAGGCAAGAACATAACAGATTAGTGTTGGTCTCCTTACCTTCTCCTGGTTTGCAAAGAATGCTAAGTTTACAATAACCATTTATAATTTAAGTTGCCAGGTCCAATTGTGTGGGAAATGTCAGTTTCATTTGTGGTTATTTCACTTCTGTAAACAAAAAGATGATCCAACTAATAACTCACTTGCATCTCTGTTGTAATGACTAAGCATTTAATCGCTTTTAATAGCTTGGTTTCGAATTTAAACTTATCCAATGTTAAGAAAATAACTCTTGCAAGCAACATGCAATATTATGTTTTGAACAGAGATGGCGATAAAAAAGCCAAAGTAACGGATTGCAGCTGTTAAATGTAAATTATATTAAATGTACATTTTTATTGTTATTAAAGTTTTTTGACATAATACTATGTAAAACTTTTTTGAAAATGTTTGTAAAAAAAAATCTGTTTTTCCTCCAGTGAAAATGTGTCTTGGACAGGCTCTCATTCTCTAGACATGGACTGTGTCATTATTTATCCATGAATCTTTATCTTGTCTCCAACAACACTTTATATTGTCTTGCTGGCTCCATGCTGCCTTGTGCCCACTGAGAATATTCAAAGCGACATCAACAAATGACTCAGAGAACAGAGGACATAGTGCCTGGCCATGCATTTGATGTTAAAGAACCCTGCTGAAGCCTGTCGTCTTCCAGACCATCTCAAACATTTACCGTCACCTTTTGACTTAATGGTAAGCTCTGTCAAACTCTGTCATTACTACATCAGAGGTTTGATATTATTTTAGCACTGTAGCTGTGAGTCAGTAATCATATGAGGGTGTGGACTGGAGCCAGGCATTAGCTGTTCAGAGGATTAAAGAAAGACCACACCTTGCTTTTCTTCACTTCATCCTCTCATGCTCCCCTTGACCCCTCAATCAGCTCCAACCCTGTGGCCGCAATTCACGTCACCCCTAATCCTTCTTACATTTTATTAATGCCCAGTCCATTCACCATAATCCCTCATTTATCACAATGCTTTCATGACTGCAGCACAAGAGGCCTACAAATTAGATGAAGGCACGAAGGCGGAAGGAAAGTGGATAACATGAGGACAGAACACAGATATCTGGCTTTCCTCTTTAAACGTTTGTCTGTGGGAAGACCGTGGAGAACATGTGACATCAATTACCATTAGCGTTGCGGTTTGTGTGTGGAACGTCACCATTATCATGCTCCAGCAATGTCTTTCAAGTGCGGCAGATTGTCCAGCTATCAGACATTCTCCCTTTGTTATCTTTCAAAAGAGAAGCCTTTTTTATACAATTAGTGAAACCAGTTGTCTCTCTCTAGCAAAATCCAGGAAGAACATCACCAAATCATCAAAGAATTCTCTTCCCAGTTGAAAGGGAATTAAGTGCCATCTGAGAGGAGAGCTGCCTGATTAGATATTTTGATCAACTTGTATCTTTTAGTTCTATATTTAACAGTGTAACAAAGTGATTTGTTTTCTTTTCAAAGGTTTATTTATATCATTTATATCCTTAAATGTTTTATGTAGCTGTTGGCCAAGACGACAGCCAGTTATTTGGCTTGATTATAGGCAAGTTATACTAAAATTGTCCTCCTCAAATTCTGCATTGCTCTGCCATGCTCTTTTCTCTACATTACTGTGCTGTTGAATAAATAACAAGGACATGAATTGAGCGGAGTTACTGCCAAAGCAAAGAATTAAGTGTGAAATTAGGGATTTGACTGTCTGTTGTATGTGGCAGCACTTCTGAGTCAACAAAGAAAACTACTCACGTCTTTCACCATATTAAAAGTCTGACCGCAATGAGTTCTTAGAAGATTTTATGAGGCTTATGATATGTCCAGTACTGCAGAGAAATGGCGTGACTCACCCTTTAGTGCAGAGAATAATTAAGACCATTTAAAGAAATTTCAGCGTCTGAAATGTGTCGTGAATGACTGGCATGACACGTACCGACTCGATCAAAGAAACCTGTAGGTTAAAATTTCAATCCGGAGATTCAAAAATAGCAACATGGTTGTGTTTATGTTTTTGTACGTTTAACTGGTGTGAGATGACATGGTTATGGTTTTTGATGGCTCACGAGTCCTTGCTTATTACAGATGATTGTATTTACTTTGCAGTGAACATCTCTAATTTAGAAGATTAGGATTCATGTCTTCATCTAAACAGCAGAAACCCCAACCGTAGCTCAGAAAGATCTCCACAGAGGAGTTTATGTAACAGGTCAGGACCACAGGTTCTGTATTTATGCTACAATGTTATTTTCGCCCTGAGAGCCCATTCAAGTCCGCTGGTCTCCTGTGGCCTTCTGGGCAGAAACAACACACTGCTTTAATAATATACTTAGACAACACTACCTGTAAACATAAAATACATTCAGAGACCGAGAATAGAATAAAATTGATTACAGTAACATTAGATAATACACTTAAATTTGATGTATTTTTATATTCCTTTTTAAAGTTGGATGATGTTGGAACACCAACAAACTAAATATGACATGGAATTATAAAATCCTACAAATTCTGCAGTCCTTGCATGTGAATTTCTTCAGTATTTTTGGAGAATGTAAATGTTTTCAGCTGCCAGTAATGTATAATCATAGTGTGTAAATTTATCTAATAGATGCAAATGGTGGCCAGTGCACATATAGAGGAAACTAAAAGCATTATTATGCTTTTAATATTAAGTACAATAAATATAAATTACAATAAATAAATAGAAAAGTACAAAAAATGATTTGTGTCTTTGATGTTAAAGAATGTTTTGAAGAAAGTTCCAAAAATGTTACTTTAATTTGGTAAATAAAAACATGGACAGATGTGTTGGAATTTGAGAAAAACAACTGTAACACCACAAGACAAAAATTGAAATCACACATAGTTTGTGCTACAAAGTCTGTTTTGTCTCATTTCCAATTATTGGAATAAAATAAATATTATTATATAACATTTTAATAACTTGGTAATGTGTGTGGCACTTGATGTGTAATGTAAAAGCTGGGTCCTGAATAACACTCAGTGGTCTGTATTATAAAGAAGGAGCAGATGAGACCGCACTGAGCAGTACAGTGGGTCCTCAGCACACGGCCCTACATTCCACACACATGCCTCTGACCACATTGAGCTGCAGCCAGGTTTTAATTTTACTGCTGTGGGGACTGGAGCAGCTCTGTGGCGTGTTGAGGGTCCTACACTGTGGGCTTGGCAATTATCCCCCGCCACTCTCCTAAATGCTCAAACATTCTGATTACCCTCTAATTGGCCCCTAAGTACTGTGTCATTGTAGTCCAGTAGCCTGTGCAGTGGACAGCCAATGAGGTGACGATGAGGAGGCGTGTTTGCGGCTGTGACTCTGGAGAATGTGTAATGTAGAATCAGCTAGTGATGGAAAATTTAAGTGGCTAAACCTCATCATAAATCAAATTCATAATGACACATTATAACTGCTGTTAGAACATGTTCTCCACTCACTTTACAATGCCACATTCAAGGCACTGACGCTTACAAATGTCTGTCTTGCAAAAATATGGAAAAGTCTGTCTGAGTGTGATTTTAAATATGCATTAGTCTCACCTGTCTGCTCTGCAGTCACTGTGGTGTGGCAGTGTTTCATTCAATTCATTATTAGAAAGGACAGATGTCAATCTAAACTCTACTCTGTAAACATTATTATATAAAATTTATAGTCTAAAGGCTGTAAGTCATCTTAAGGCTGTAAATATACAAAAACAGTATTGTAAAAACACAGCATTTGTCCCTAGATTTTGCTGTCAATTAATGAGAATTATTTATAACATCTGTCAACAATATGTCTGTTAAATCGTAGTGTTACTTTGATGTGTTAGTAATACCGTCTTTTAAAAAATCTATTGAATTAGATTAGCTTGTGAAGGTTTTAAAATCTGCGCCTACAGCAGACTATTTATAAATTATGTTTGGAAAGGATTTACAATCAGATTCAGATCAATTGTTTCTTTCCTCCACTTACTGTAAACACATTTGTTTGGATGGGAAACACCTGTTTTTGAAGATGAGATTAGGAGCTGAGGAGGACTGTGTTTGACTGATAAATAAGTAACGTTCTGTAGTCACAACAACTTTACTTTTCAACACACAGTTCAATGCATGTGTCATCTCAGTCAATGGATGTGTATACATGTTGTTTTCATAGTTTCAAAAACACAAAATACAAATATACCTGAATTACAATTGTAGACATTATAGACAAGAAGTTCCATTTGAAAGAATAAGGTTTGAAAATAGATGCAGTCCTTTAGATATCATAGTACAAGATCAGAGGCAAACAGAGATTAAGATGACAGAGGAAAAGTTTGACTAAATTGCAAAACAGTTTCCGTACAAATGACAATGTCTCCTGTCCATAAATGCAGTCAGTAAATGAAGCCTTTCAGTCCCTATTTATATAAAAATAATCATATGCATGGGTTCATACGTTTGCCAGTGTTTAAATGGCAAGACAATCAAGTTTATAGCAATGTGTGCTATGAATGATTGTTTGAATCATGTTTGAATAAGTTACACATTCTGAGCCAAAGGGAGAAACATCAGCAGGCTGCAGGAATACCAGCAATGAATTTCATTATGCTTCAGTAAAACCTTTAAAAAATGATAAAGCTGTCTTTGGGTTGAAATAACTAATGCTGATTAATATTAAAAGTGACAGTTTTTAAAGAAATATGAATTCTAACATATGTGTTAATTTGTATGGGTGAGGTGATTTATGGACAATATTTGATACATCTTAAACTTCAAGATTTAAATTGAATAAATTTAGCATTGGATTTTTCATGTTAATTGTCCCCAGATCAAAACTCCTGAACGTTTAAAAGTTCAGGCGTCTTACAAAAGGAAGCTTTTTGATTTGGTATTTTGTATTGCTTAAATCATTGTAACATTTAACACTTTAATAATAGCCATGCAAAATTATATCCAGTGTAATAAATAAATAAAATAGAAATAAATGTTGCAGTGAATGTTAAAATTGTTTTTTAACAGTAATGTAACCAATTGTATAAAGCGCTTAGATAGAGCTTAAGGCAGGTAATGTTGTTACTGTGTGACATCAGCTCTTCAATATGATATTGAGGCGCTGATGTGACACTATATAGATGAAGCTGTTTGTCATGTTTAAGTGCTTGACATCAAAACTCTTTACAAGATCATTAAAGTGAAATAAAGTCACATCAGCAGCTCCACTTCCTTTGATTTGGGGCCTCAGTGTTGTTTTTATGGTATAATTGATGATTCTTTGCCTTTGTGCTCATGTGTATTTTCTCACAGGGCAGCCAACTGTAAAATGGGAGGTTAATTGATATGGCCCGCGGGGGTGACATGAGGTCACCGCGTCGTCTCGGAAATATCCTCTCTGTCAGTTTCAAGTTCTCTGGGATCTGTTTGGAAGCACCTCCTCAACTTATTTTGGAGGAAACTGTTAAGTGTCCCTCAGGTAATGGTGAGTGATGTAGCCCCAAGTCTCTACACATGAATAAGCACCTTGAACATACGGCCCGGTCTCACAGGGGGAAGAGAGGGGCCCTTTGAAGTCATGTAATGTACACCAACCCCTCCCTGCCTCTCTTTGACTTATTTATGGTATTTGTTTCAAGTGTAGTTGAGAAGAAAAACTTTTCCCCCATTCTTACATTCATATTTAGAGTGAGAGCTCAGAGACTGAATGGGCTGGAGCAGAACATGGTTGCTCTACTAAGGAGATAGATGGTGTGTGGAGGAAGTGTATTTGAAAAGGTCATTGATGGAGCTCCAAGGATGTCCCTCTTTCATGTTGATCTAAGCAGCTTGTTTGTCATTAGCACTAGGCACTGAGGTGCTAAATGTTGTTTGCCTTTTGACAGTGGCCAAAGCTGCTCTTTTTGAAGTGTACCCTCCAAATGAAGGCCGCCCGCTGTTTCTCCTGGATGGCGCAGATAAACTTGATGGATTCAAGGCATCTGTTGTAGATCCACCCATCTACACATATTCTTTGCCCCTAAACCCTTGTGCAAATGAGCAAACGTGCTGATAGTAATGTCTGGGTAATAGCCTGCGTTAGAGGCACCATTGTTTCAGCTGGGACCTCGCGTGGACCAACTAAAGCCAACACATTTGCACCTCACTGAGATCAAAGATTCCAGCCTTTTTTGTGGATGCAATCACTTAAGCAAATGAGATTCTGCGTAACCACCTCTTTGTGTTGTTTAAGTTGGGCTTTTGTGTAAAACAAATGGGGGCATTATGGGATTGGCGAAGGAAGAGGTGATATCAAAGGGAAGCGGCCTGCCCTATTAAGCCCAGTAAACTGTACGCAGTACAAAGGAGACAATTGAGGAACATTAAATTGGCTTTGGCTACTTCCCTTCAGAGCCTGCAGAGAAGAAGTGAATGTGACATGATTGTCTTTAATGATGAAGATGGGCAGTCGAAGCGCTCCTGTGGAATGACATTGTGTCTTTCAGAGGGCACAGGAGATAGGGCTTTCTTTTCCAAAGCAATTGCGTAAATCTCTAAGATCTGACTTCAACTCTAGGTGACCTACAAACCTCAAAGAAAAAAATGGGATTCAGGGACTCTCGAAAACAACTCTAGGAGCAATGATAGACACATTGAGATATTTAGTTGCCTATTTTATTTCGTCTTAAAATTAAAATTCTGACATTGTTTGATCATTGGTCTATCCTTCACCTCAGCAGGGGGCAACATTTTCAGTGTAAAAATGACCTACATTTCAGACAATTCATAACATGAAGTTATTGTAAGGCCTTATAACTCATTAAATATAGCGATTCGTTCATGTTTTCTGTCTGTGTAAAAGCTTCATTTACATAAAGATTTGTTAATTTTATTTCAACAAAAAGTGCTAGGACAAGAGGAGGACAATGACAAACTTTTCTCCTTAGGTGACTTTAGAACCAATGCAACCAATGCATTTTCACTTTTTTGAATGGGTGTAAAAACTTTCAGGCTAATCAGACACTTAAATGTTAAGACTCTACAGCACTGTGGGGACAGCAAAGGAGCTTCTGTTGTCTCCACATGACATGACCACACACTCCTGTCAGACACATTTTCTTGCAGGTTTGGGAGACCAGAAACACATAGTTCAGTTTCACACTGTTGCATGACACTTTGCAAATTTCCTCTCTGATCTTTCTGAGATATGAATTTAACATTTTTGGCAAAAATTCTAAACAGGTGCATGTCACAGGTGCATGTCATCAGTTAAAGAAATACAGTATCTCTCTATTCCAACATGCGTTTTGTATTACCCACACTGAAAGATGAGAGACGATTTGTCTCCAGTAAAAATTAATACATCAAACACTCCAGCTAGCTACTCTTGAAGGCATGTAGTTTGAGCACAGCCAGCTTTTTGTCAACACGAATAAAAATCTTTCAGCCACAAGACATCAAATCATGACATGTAATTTTGCCAATTATGCCAACAAGCCTTAGTGACCAAAAATAGTCCATAAATCATTCCATAAAGCTATGCAGAGCAAGAGAACATGTCCAGACCACACTCAGATGTTCCATGACATAACACCCTTTAGCTTAATGATGATATAAACGCTGAGATGATGTGTCGACACCAAAACCATTAATTTCATGTTAAGCATCCAAACCGAAGCGTCACTTCTGCATATGTGGCTGTGGTTTGTTTTAAACACTTTTTTAGGTCTCAGATTCCTATTTGAAGTTTCACATTCTTCCACATATTTAATAAGTCCTGTCAAAGAGAAATCAGTCTCTCATAAGATTGAACATTTACAATTCACTTTAATAAATCTTGTTTTGTTCATATGTAACACTAATGAAAACTGAAATCTTCTACTTTGCAGACCTTTATAATGAGAAAAAGACCTGCTCTTATGAACATGAACAGTGGTTTACTATAGTAAAAGTAAAGTAACTGTAGTTTTTTGGCACATTAATCCCCATTTATATAACCACAGACTTACTAGAAATACCATGATACAATCGTAGCTGCTGTAGCAAAACCATGGTTAATTTTGTGGATAGCATTATTTAACTACAGCAACCATTTCTTCTGGTATAAGCTGCAGTATATGTTTGGTTAAAGGGTAAGTAATCTTACCCCTAGTAATCTTTGCCTGAAATGATATCAGTTTGCAATTAATTTCAGAAAAATTTCTCTTCAAATTCTTTCAAGACAAAAATATCTTAGCTATGATTTATGATGTTCTTTTTGTAGCTCACACTCTGTCAACCGTCATCTCATTTGTTTTTTTTTATTTATTCTTCATCACTTTAGGAGGAATGCCTGAGACCATATTACAGCAGCAGTCATAACATTATCCTTTGTGTTTGCCAGTTTCAGAATTCAAGGTGCCAAAAAAGTATTATGAAGTAAAAGTCCTCCCTAGACAAGTTTAATAAAAGTTCTTAAATATTACAGCACTGATTACATTTGTACGTAATTCTTGCCAATTTAAAGTTGTTCTGTTTTACATTGAAGACTGTAGCTAAAGACACCAACTGTGCAAAAGCGGCCATCTGCAACTTCTGCCATCTTTATAGTCAGATCTAGTTTGCAGTTGTAAGCATGGAGAGTCAGTCAGCTAGTAAAACAGCACAGGGTCATTCAAAGCCAACATTGGCTCACAGAACTCCCCTTTGTGTAACAGAGACCTTTCTGTACTTATACACACTGTTTAGACTCAGGCAGGTGATTCCACAAATGCCAACTGCATTCAATGCAGTTCAAACAGCCAATTTACTGATTTTGTATATTATTCTTCCTAAAATAGCTGTATTCTAATAACATTAAATAATTCTTCTTAATTATTTTGAGAATATTATACAACCTCCTCTGTTTTAATCACCATCTGTATTTTCATCCCTTTGATGCAAACATCAGTGTGACTCTTCTTGTAGGTGAAATCATACTAGTAATTACATCCAGCCTTTAAATTACAGACACACTCTTTATGTCATTATAACAGAGCCGAGTTCAAAATGTTTCCTTAATTGCATCCTCTCTGTCTAACTTCCACCTGCTTAAGGTTAATTAACATTAAGAAAATACAGGCTGTTTCATCTTTAACCCACTTGAATGGAGTCAACATAAAATCTGTATTCCGAAAAGCCATTTTATACAAGGTCAAGTATTTTGTTTTGGCATATTCTGATTAATTATGGGTCAGACAAACCAATCAAACAAGCAATAACTGCAAACCTTAAATGAAATTCAATATTTGACAAGCTATAGCCACATGACATTCAGCTTGCCATTTGTCATTGAAGCAGTCGGTCTGCCCTTAATAGCACATACTTTCAAGGGTAAATGCTCATTTCACATTAATGTGTTTGGGTTCTTTTTTAAGTAACTCTGTGTGGGAGTCGCAGTTATTTAACTATTTGTTGAAAAATAGTATGTGCCTAGAAGTGTTGACTGATCTCAACTTCAAAGTGAACTAGGGCTTTAGGGGCAGTTTGCAAACATTCACACTGTTATGTGCAGAAGCTCCAGAACTGCTGCTTTATTGTATCTAGATTTTTAAAAGCAGGTAATCCGCTCTTTAAAACACATGTTTGCAGATTATGACTGAACACCTGAAACATCCTTTAATGGACTGTGATTCCTTGTAGCACAACAAAATCAAACGCCAATGACCTGTTGCAGGTCCTGAGAATACCTGTTCTTCTGCCTTCAAAGACTTAACCACAGCACTGTATGCTGACTGGGGAGGTTTGGGTTTCTCTTGTGCTATTGTGAAGCTTGAGATTCCACCCACAGATGTTTTTGGTCTTCAAGCTGTTGATGGTGTTGACAAAAGCCCCTCCAATGGCAGCCAAATCACATGGAAAGGACGGGGACAATTGCAGACTGTATATCCTGTGCTTTGAAATGCTTCACCCTTCTGCTTTGTCTGTCCTGACAGCTCCAGGTAAAAGTTTCCAATTACTCCCAACCTGAGAGAAACGCAAACGCAATAACCACAGAGAAAGACTTTTTTGAATGAGGGCGTGTATGGAGAGGAAAAGTATTTGCTCTTCCTGTTGGGACACATTATTCTTTTTAAAGTAATCAAGAGTGAAACATGGAAAATTGAAATATAATGTTTTAATAGATACAGCTACAGATGTATCTACAGATTTAATAGATACTGCTACAGATGACAACCAAATAAATAAATCKCAGGTAAAGGCATTATATATATGCGGTGCCCTAATTTGTGACTAATTAGAGTTGTAGAAATGTCCCTGAGCAGACACTATTCTTACATTCAATGACAGGATCATCTAAAGAGATGGCGTCTATAGTCAGTCTCAATGTGCTAGACCATATTAAAGTCTCTCACCTTCAAAGAGACAGACGACAGACAGAATTCACAAGGAGACCTCAAACAGATGCTTGTTTGTAATGTGTGACCTGTCTACATAAATGCTTTTGAAGCATTGGATCAATCAGACACGTGTTGCTTTTAAATCTGACTTACAGGGCGGGTTTGTCTGCATTAGTGCTATATTGGTTTACAGTTTTGTTTGACATGTTTTAACAATTCTATTAGTATTTTTGAATTATGCTTCATTTTGGTAAAATGAACCATTCACTGGTTATTTTGATGTAAACCACACTCTCTAGAGATCAGCTTGTACAGGTGAACAAAATTACTTCAGGTGAAACACTAATAATAAAATACCTCCCAGATGCAATTACATACAGAATGATGAACTTAAACCAACTTAAATGACTTAAACCATTTCTTAATGGTTGAATGACCTCTTATAGTTATTAAATATAGACACACCTATTAATTATACCTTAATTTCAGCTTTTTGAGGAAAAATGCAAAACACTAGCACTAAAGCTCTAAACACACCTCACTAAACATCCATGGTCTTTCAACATCTAACTCAGTTATGCAGTTTCCATGTAAAGGTTTGGCTCCCTGGTAACTGTTGGGTTTTGATTAGCTTACAGGTCCATATTAAATGATTTTTAACAGAAAATCAGTCGTGTTTTAAACATACCATTATTGCACTTGTTGTCCCTGGAACCCCAAACATAAATAATTACAGTTGCAACAGAAAGGTGCAACAGAACATAAAGGTTAATTAAGCACAGAGGTTAACCTTACCATTGTATTATTTTTAGGGTTTGTTTTCGATGTAAACACTGATGTGCACATTTTGCACATTGGTGAGTTTTCACACCCTGTGAGTTTTCATCGCCAGTGGATACAAACTCTTTCACTGCGACCTGCGACACTTTCTTGTTACTATGCACTGTTGTTTTATAACACTTTGAGGCTTGACAAACATAAGACATTGTATTCTGTAGCTTTACACTCTTTATTTAGAATAAAATAGACATTTAAATCAGCTCTATATGACTGTAAAAAACTGATGTGTACACATTAAAGATAAACTAGCAGAAGACTAATGCACCTTCTTTCAAAACAGGGTTGACAAAAATATCTGAATTAAGTGCCAACTGCCTTATATTATTTACAGTATAATACAGTAATTTACTGAAAGATTTAAGTTCCATTGAGAAACAATTATATCTATTGTGAAATGTTGACAAAAGACAATGGAGGAAACCAGATTACAAACAAGAATATTCCAAATCCAGTTTCCTTAGTGTCCACTGCTTATCACCTCTGACCGAGTCTGTTTCGCTTCTCTGGATATTTATATAAGAAAATCCTTGAATGTTCATTCAGTGCCTCTGGCAAGTGTGGAGACTCCGAGATGATTTGCTGTCTGCTCTTTGTGTCCTGCAGGACAAGCCTTCTGCACAGTCACAACGCTGGAAAATCTCCAGGCCATGAGTTCCCTTCCTCTTGTGCTTGGTGCAGACCTGACCTTCCTTCAGCACTGGCTTGCAGATTTTGGACCAAAAATGACGGGCACAGCAGAGTCCCTCTGCACAATCTGAAGATCTCAAACAGTTCTCTCCCTCCAGACCTTTTAAACACATAACAATCATCAATATCTTGCATAACTGACATACAACATTTTAATGTTATGTCTGGCTATTTTAAAAGCCTTAGAAGATTTTTTCTTACGCTAAAAATTTACTATAAGCAAAACTTTCGATGCAATAAATGCTAATTACTATTAAAAGTTAATTACTATTATTTTTACACACAAATTATTATAATACCCTTGACATCAATTTAATTGTAGACATTAAGTTACTAATTCTAGTTTCACTGTGTACCTTTCAGCATCTGGTTTTGTGGTAAACCTTGGGTTGCAACTTTAGGCTGCAGTACAACAGTAGAGTTCTCATAGGCCACTGACACAAACTCTTCCATCCCAATCTGTTGAATCATCTCTGGGTCATTTGGAAGGCAAACTCCTAATGAGAGGAAACATTTCAGGTTAGGTTAGAAAACATCTTCAACCTCATACAAGACATAAAATATATAAAGGGCATATTTCATGATGTTTGCTCTATCAGTCTTACCGTTGCTGCAGTGGTTGCCGGGGCAGCACATCGCATCCCGGATGCAGCGTTTCCTGCGCTTCTTGCACTGTAGACAGACGCCGCGGGACAGGAAGCAGAACTCGTCATCTCCACATTCTTCATCAGCCTCGCAGATTAAAGGTTGCTGGAAGTCATAAATACACATTAGACCACAAAATACAAAAGGAAAAGCAGCCGAAAGGACGAAACTTTCTCATTCATGTTCCTACCTGTGGTGGATCAATGGCGAAGTTTTGACTGCCGCTGTCCGCAGGTAACTCATCCGGGCTGGGACTCGCCACACCTGATCCAACCTTGATGGCGTTAGAGTTGAGCACCAAAGACCCGGCGGATGAAACTTTAATGCAGCCCAGCAGAATAAGGCAGGCGTTGGAAAGCATAGCAACATGCAACATTGTCAGGTCTGTTATTCCTGAGAAAGGATGAACTCGCGAGTTCACTTCAGTTCCTCTGTGGTTCCTCAGTAGAGAGGGACGCTTCATTTATACCCGCCCGGGGTTGTTTGCGCTCCCGCCCCTCGCTGTGAGTAACAAAGGGCTGGATGAAATTTCAAAGCTTGTGTCATGAGCTGTCTGTCTATCGGCACTCTGTGTGTTTGTATGAGCATCAAACACACACCAAAGCAATATTGGTTATTTGATGGACAAACCAGCCTGAAAAGGTTACTTAATTCATATGTGGATAGATCATGCAAGAACATATCGACAGTGAAATAGTTTTGGCGATGCGTTTTATTAATTTTGTTTTTTATTATATGGGTTATAACAGATATATATTTATCTCTTCTTGCATGTTTATTTTACAATGTCTTCAGTTATTCCCAGTTAGTTTGTATATTCCATGTTAGAGATGTGAGAGTTTGCAGAATCCAGGCTGACCTGTGATGGGCTTTGAAATGCGTTTGATTAAACACATGTAAAGGATCAAAGTCATATGCAAATGAGACGTGAGAAGTTTACAGAATTAATTATCATTCAGTCTGTCTGCTTAAACAAATAGACATGATTAGCAATCTGAGATAAGGACGTGACAGTCTTACGTGTAGATTCATCTATTGATCTTTCGACTCTAAATACAGTGATTTAAACTCGATTTTTGCTTTATGAAATATGACGGGCATATTTACTTATAACCCACGTGTTACACTTTATAGATACATTTAATTTTATAAAGTTTTGGAGACTCAACCAAGTGTAATAATAACAGCCCTTTTAATCATTTGCGCTGATATTCTCTATTACAATAAAACTTTTTGCCACGTGAACACAGTTTTTATTAAAGCAATAACCCAATTGCGCTCTTATTTCATTTTGGTAGACATAAAACGCGCAAAGGATCGAACAGTTTAAAGCGTCTGTGTGCCAGATCCTCCGGGAAAACTCAGATCAGTCTCTTTGATGTTGTTGACAGGGTCACTTCTAATAGACGGCCACAGGACAAACGTTCAATACACTTCATTAAACGCGTTCATCCCCGTTCCTTTGTCTATCGGCTTTGTTTTAATTGTACATCCAAAGCCTACAGTGGTGTAAAATGAAGCCTTTGATGAGCTCACATCAAACAGAGCTGAACCCGGCCGTATCTTAATCAGACTTCAACTGCGATGCAGCTTCGCAAACAGTCCATTTGCTCGCCGTTTAGCGGCTCTGTGGACACTGTGCTCCGCAAATTCATTTAGTGGGATGCGGGTATAATCCCGTTTAAAACCACAGCTCATTTAGACCGTAGCTCAGCAAAGAGCTTATAAACAAATTAAAGTTGTGCCACACCAACACGAAAATCGTCAGTTGGATGTATTTTTAATTTCATTATTAAGTATAATAATCGCGCTTGCCAAGTACTCAAACTACAGCATTGCGGTTTGCATTACATTTACATCTGAATCCGGATGCGTATAAAGAAGTCAGAAGAATCCGTTTTAATTAAATAATACCAGCTTGTGTCTATAGTAGAATTTGACCATATCTAATTTTAAAAAAGCCCAATCTTCGTCTAACTGGTCTAATTTTGACGTTTAAAATGATTTCGCAGGACTCACTGACTCCCTCTGCTGGCAGAGGTGGGTTAAACAGTCGTGGTTTGTTTGTGCAGGTTTCAGTATCTAAGCAGGGGGTGATACATGTCCTGTAATGACTCTCCAAAACAAACTTGTTTCTTTTTTGATACTTTGTTGGACTCCGTGTATGAAGTCTAATGAATGGCTTACTGTAGCTTTTTACATTAAAAAAACTAAATGACGGGTATAAACAGGTTTATTATATTCAAAATAGCTCTTCAAACAGTCTTTCTTGAATGCATTCCAGTGACATTTATCTCTGAAGGACCACAAGTACTCACTGTCACACATGTTAATGTTTTCAAGGTCTTAGATTACTTTAGACCTAACATTGACTTGTTGTTTTTGGGTTCTGAGGGAGGACTTGTACACATTACAGCACATTTGCTGTAGATTTGCTATAGAACTATTTAAATTTGTATTTTTATTCTATGTGTCTGTGTTCTTTTTACTTAAATATATGTACCATACTGAATGGCAGAAATCTAATCTAATCTAATATTATTCCTCCAAATAAAGCAACTAAATCCTTTGTGATACAAAATAGATGCAGCTTAAAAAAGAAGCTAAAAAAAGTTGAAAGACTGTTTTTTATGTTTATGAATCATTTGGGTCTCTAGAACTTTAATTATAAAGACAGTAAAGTCAGTCTAAAAAGGTAAATGTCTTCTCTGCTTTGTGCATTAGATATATTAACAGTAAACAGTTCCTGTATTGTTTCAAATCACCCATTAGTGTATATGTCATTGACTGATGGTGTTAGCTGTGAACTGGAGGTCAAAGATGTCTTCTCTACCCCCAGGGTTTCAATCTTTTGATGTCTGTGGGCCACACTGCTGGGCAGTGAGAAACTCGTGTGTGTTATCTGCTGGTTCTTCTGTTTACAGAGAATTATCACCAGCTGATAGACGTCAGACCTTCACAGCATCAACACCTCAAGCTAAAGCTTGTCCATAGGACATTGCAAGCACTGAGTTTAAGAAATAACCAAAACAATAAGGTGGCAAATTCAGAATGATTCCTATCTTGTTACTTGAAAAGATGCTTTTATTGTAGGAAAAAAGGCATATAAATCTCTGAACCTTAAAAAAGCCACAACTGATTAAGAACAATCGGATGTGTCTGATCTAGTCATGCAGCATCACTCAAACACAGGTTAAGCTCTGGATTCCACTGTGTTAAGGCACTTTCAATAATGCCAAAATATTGTACAGTGAGCACAGAATCTCCAACTTCAAAACAAGAACAATTTAAAATAGACTAAATACCTAACAGATCAGTAATACATCTGGTTTACACTGACAATAAATCTCTACAAAGATCACAAAAATATTACCACTGTATATATATACATAACTATTTACCCCTGGTCCTACAATAAATAAGATACATAATTGGTTTCCAGCACAGCACTTAGTGTTCAAGCTATTGAAGATCTATCTTATCATTCTTTGAGGTGGGTGGAGCCATGAATGTGAACGTTACTGAACAGGAACAAAAAAAAATCAAACATTTGTTTTGTATCCATCATAAATCACACATCTTCACTGTCTTTGCTTTACCTTCCAGTTAGGAAGTGCAGTGAGAATCTGCCCTCTAGTGGTTCACAACATGTTTAATCTGTGACGAGTTTGGGATGATTATAAAGTCCATACACGTGTTGCACATACTACAAAAAAGTGAATCCAGAAGCCTTTAGCAGAACAACATGTAAGAGGTGTATGTTAAAAAAACAAAGTTAATAAACAAAAGAATCATGCACAACATAAAACATTCTGTAACTATTACAGTACATAAATATGTGCCATAAGTCTGCTTCTGTTCCACAAGTATAGACAAGACCACCAGAAATAATCACAAAAAATCTGTGTTTCTCTCTGTAAGACCCTGGAGACAAAACCTAAAAATGCCACTTGTGCAATCAGTCAAAATAAAACAGCAGAAAAGAAATATGACAGGCTCATTTGACACATTAACACCAACATGAAACATTTTGAGTCCCCATATATTGGATTGGAATATGGACTCCAGTCATCATCAGTGGGACAGTCAAAGAGTGATGGGTGCTGCAGAGAGCTTGGAAGCCCACTGTGGCACCTCAGGACAGGAGAAGCATAGACAGATGAAGGCATCTCGGTGTCACACAGCTGAACTTGGCCTCTTCTCATCTCTTCTTTTTTGGCCTCCACAAACACCAGCCCTCAGGCCAGCTGGTGCAGTGTTATCTTTTTCAGTTTTAGAAATCAGTGTCCCAGCCAGAGTTGTCATCTGGGGGTGGATCTTCGTTATCCTCGGGAAAACTATCAAAGTTACTGGTGTCAGTCGGAGATGCGACCTGTGATCATGAAGGAAGTGTGACATGAAATCATCAGACAATGACCAATAATCAATAGGTAAAAAAGATTCTAAATGAGTTGCATCTGACTGATGTGTGTCTGCACATCACAGTTATGTAATTGGTAAATGTTTGTATCTCAAGCCGCATACAGTGACAGTTACATGTTTTATCAGTGTTAATAAACGGCAGGTGTAAACAGGGTCACCGAGTGTAACAAGGTGACAGGGGGTGTGTAAGACTTACATCAGGAATAATTGGAGGGGTAAGAGTTCCTTTACGCAGCCCTTCCCAGTTAAAGCCTTCAAACCATCTGTGATGGAGAAAAACATTAACTTGAGTTTTACTGAGTCTGAGGGGCTGATGAATAAACATCTTTCTGAAATAAAGTGTAAAGACTCACTTGTGCTTCTGAATATCTTTAACTCCATTTTTCAAGTTTCCCAGTCTCTCTGATGGATTGTCCCTGAGGAAAAAATGTACACTTTTTAGAAAAAATATGTAATTTATGGCTTTGCATTTAGTTGTCATGGCTTTAGTTAACAAAAACTTTTTCTAAACCTAACCTATAGCTATATTCCCAACAAGACTGGTAGAAAATGTTATTTAAATTTTAGGATACATACTTTGTTTGTATCCTAACATCCTAACATGTTTATATTTTATTAACACACAAGGCATAACTTGGGGTTGCTTTTAAATGTGCCCACCTGCATAGTTTTTTGATGAGATTGGCTGCATTTTTGGTGATCTTCTTTGGAAATTCTATCATGTCAATCCCTCTTAAAATAATATTGTATGTCTTCATTGGGTCAGGCCCTGAGAAGGGTGGGCTAAAGAGGAAAGACATGTTAGTAACAATCCTCCAATAACAAGACAAACACGTTTACGAACACAGGAAGTAATCTTTACCTTCCAGTCAAAAGTTCATACATGAGGATTCCCAATGACCAGTAGTCTGCTGAGATATCATGGCCTTTATTAAGTATGATCTCAGGAGCTACATACTCTGGTGTTCCACAGAAAGTCCATGTTTTCTTCCCAAATCCAATCTTCTTAGCAAAGCCAAAATCCACCTATGTGCATGAGAAAAAACTCTTAAGAGATGAAGACTCTTCAGACAGACTCCTTAACATCAGAAACTGACTATATGTCAGCCTATATAAGGGAGCATGCGAGATCTGAGTCTACTCACAAGTTTGGCATATCCCCTGTGATCCAATATGAGATTTTCTGGCTTTAAATCACGATAAATTATTCCTTTGGAATGCAGGTAAGCAAAGGCCTCAACCACACAGGCTGTGTAAAACCGTGTAGTGGAGTCTTCAAATGATCCTCTGTGGTTGAAAAAATAACAATATTTAGAAAATTTACAGAGCTTCTGTTTGTATTAGTGCCTGCCACTATCACAGTGTAACTACCTGTCTCGAAGAATGGTCCAAAGTTCTCCTCCTAGACAAGCCTCCATCAACATGTACAGATATTTGCTGTCTTTGAATGTCCGGTACAATCTGAGGAAACATGCCCAACACAACATAAGTGTTCCTTAATGTTTACTTTTACCTTGATATGACCTTCAACAATGATCTTAGGAGGCTTCAGAACCCACCTTACAATGAAATCTGAATGGGCTTCCTGCATGATTTGCTTCTCAGAGCGGATGTGCTCCTGTTGTCGTGTGTCAACGATGTGACGTTTCTTCAGAATCTTCATGGCAAATGTTTTTGATTCCTCACTCTTCAGCTGAACCTGTGAAAACCAAAACAGCATGAAAATTAGCGGAAACTTACTAGCAGAAAGGTGCTAGTTGTGCATTTTCCTGAGCAAACTATATGTGAAAACAAGTCACTCCTTAGTATAGCCTATGAGTCATGTCTATTAATGTGTCTTAAGGGTTCTTTAAATAGACTAAGAGGAGAAATTCTTAACATAGTGTATCTGGGGAAGCATGTTCATTTGATCCTGCAGCTATCTAGCAAATGGAGAACACCAGCATATATCTTGTCCCCGGCTAAAGGCCACTTGTTTTTACTATGTTGCCGCAGTGCCAGAAATAGGCAGACGGGAAGGGGAATCCTCTTTCGGCCAATGGGCTTTCCTAACATCATCTGCAATGCACCAGTCTCTCTTTCCCCTCTATGTCAAAGTTTCCATCTTCTCCCCCACATTTACTTAGAAATGAAGCTTTACAGTAATACAGCTATGAATCAGTCTGCAATCAAACCTGTTCTTGAATGTGCCTATAAGTCACATGTCTGCCCTATTGGTTCTGTTGTGGAAAGTTACTCTGAATAGAGCTCCAGCATTCCCAGACCTGCGCTGTGCTGTAACACTACTCGTCTCCTGCTCCGCTTACTGTACTATTCATTGGCAAACACTTTAATGGAAATTAACTATACAGAGAACAAAGTTTGTATTCTGTAAAGTCACAGCACAAAGAAAAGTTTGCATTGACCTTTGTTCTGTTGATGTGAGCCTGTGTTTTTATTTTACAAGATGATGAAGTGTAACATTTAAACAGGTTATTTTGATAAAAGCATAATAAACAGAATACATGCATATAGAAGGTGGTCCAGTTCCTACCAGTTCAACTCGCCCAAATCCTCCTACACCCAAGGTGTCGATGATGTTGAAGTCCACCAGCTTCAGGTTGGAGAAGAAGGCATTCTCAGCCTCGTATCTGCATTTTTTGAAGTGGAAAAAAGGAAACTTCTTAGAAGTTTGGATGGAGTATGTTATAGGGAATGTCGGGGCAGGTAGCGGGGCAGGAAGACTGTTTATTCTCTCCCTCTCTTTGCTTTCCTTCACTGGGACAGGAATCAGTTCACGCATTTTGGAGTTTTTCTGCCTTGACCAAATAAAATACTGCAAAAATGTCAAATATACGACTCTCAAAATGGCCAGCAAAATTACAAACAGAATCTTGTAATATCTGCTCTACAATATGCAGCTTATTCTCCAGATCACGAACACGTACGGCAGAGAGATAACAAGAGTCCTTGCTCAAATACGGAGTTCAGGTGCCATCTCCAGGTTACATTTCGAGATTTGTGAAGCTGTGCAGCGTGAATGTAAAGGAGAGCAGAGCGATTCAGATTGGTGGAGTCTCCCTGCATCAAGATCTGTCTCTCAGAGCTCTTCTGGACACAACGGTTTGATGCAGCAAAGCTCAAACCTGTTACAAACATAAGCAGAGACACGGCTAAAGGCAGAGTCCAAAATTCAAGCAAATCTCCCTGATTAATTAAGAGGAACGCCTTAAAAATAGAAGCAGAGATGTTGGAGTGCTTGCAGATGGACAGTGTGAGATCAATGCGGTCGTCTCTCCACAGGTTCAGGCACTGAGTCTGACTGTCTTCTCTCTGTGTCAAGCTCTAATACTGCCTAGCATGATCCAGCTTTATTTTTAGCATGTGAACATGGCTCAAGGTTCTACTAGTCAGAAAATGTTTCCCCACTCTGCCCTTAAGCCAACATCTTGCCTTAAAGTTCAAAATCATCATGAGATGGACACATGAGCTATTTAGTCACAAATATGTTGCTTTCAAAGCTCATAAGACCGAGCTTTGAGAGAGGATGAGCCATTTAATGACACATATAAAAAATGAATAAGCTTGCCCTAGACATCATAGCTGTAATTATTAGACGGTGAGACCAAATCTAGAACCTTTATTTAGTGCCACACAACCAGAACTGTGAAAGGTCTTGATGTAATGATCTGATGTAAATTGCTGTCAGATCTAGTCAGTCAAGCCTTTAAAGGCCAGTTTTACATTAAAGTGTTTCAGCAAATCTAAAGAAATAAATAAATGTAAATTTGGGAAATAAACTCACGTCTATCATCTTTTATTGTGAACATTACGTGGCTACACAAGAGATTTTAACTTGTGGTGAAGTTTGAGTCAACAAACAACAAAAACAAAACAAATTTAAATGTTATTTAATTTAATTGATGCTTGAATGTAACTTAATTTACTTCAATTTCGATTTTGTTGAATTTTTAAAGATAGTTTTTGGCTATATATTACTTTATATGTTCGACTATGACTTTGACAGTATCTAAACTCCAGATGTTACAATACTGAAAGATTGAACACAACCTTTGAGCACAGAATCATGTCATTTAAGAAGCAGGAAAACACCTTGGAAGAATGTCAATGCTATTAGATACACCAGAGACACCGTGTCTGTGGTAAGTTTCCAAATTAGAGACTCAGGACAGCAGGGACTTCAGTGGCCCTCATGTACCACTGCAGGCAAGGACAGAGATCAGATCATAGCCCGCCAAATACGGGTCGCCCGCCATAAAGTGAACAGTTTCTGGCAAGTGCCAGATTGATAAAACAAATTAAGGATTTTGATTTGTGTTTTTTAAAACTAATTTCATTTTTAAGAAAGTAATTCATTTATGCATATAAACTTTTCTGTCACTGTGTTTGCTGAACACAAGCAATATAAATATATCTATTCTTTTACTCATCCAGACTTCAGATCTCTCAGCAATATAAGTGTGTTGTTATCACATTCAATTCAAAACTTATGACTCAAAACTTAAAGTCAGTGACACATTAAACAAACTCACTGACACAAAAACAATTTTTCAATTCCAATCTGAAAACCAAGATAAATTAAAAAAATGAAACCCTGACAGTCAACACAATACTTTAGTTCTGATGGACCATGGTAGTGATGGACCATGCCAATTGGACAATGTTTATAACAGTCTATTCATTATATAATGTATTTACAATTAAATCATTGATTGTTTGCTATTGTTGTGGTTACAAGTGTGAATCCTCAAGTGTTTAGGCTCCATAAGTGGGCTGGATATCACATAAGCTGATGACAGATGATCTGAGAGCTCTGAGAAGATCCACTGATGTCACACTCTCCAGCGGAGTGATTTTCCACTGCCCTGGCTGAGAGTTTGTGTTACAGTCTGTTATGAAACCCCATATACTGTTTGCAGCCTTTGTATGGGAGCCACTGACTGAGTGAATTTGATAAGACAATATGAAATATCCAGAACCTGTTTACAAAATGGCCCATTTGTAACACCCTAAACTGTGTAAATTAAGTAGCACATGACAATTGACTAACAATTAATTTTAAGTTTGATGTTAGCATGCTGCTACGCTAACAGTTAAAAAAATTACACGGCTAACAAAATATTAGATATGTAAGATATAAGTACATAAGATATTTTACAATTAGATTTAAACTAGATTAATTTTAGATGTGCATATATTAAATATTTCACGTTTCTTTCGCCATCTAGGTGGTGGTGGATTTCTTTAATTAAGCTTGTTGCGATGCAATACTTGTGACCCTGCTCTACAATTTGTATGTAACTGTATTTGTCCAAACTGTATCTATAAAGTACATATTCTTGAAAATGCTATTATATAGGCAGCAAAACAAGTTTTGGAAAAAGCCTCTATGTTAGGAAAAAAAGTAACAAAATATTCCAATATTACATTTATTCAACTGATATCAAGTTCATTTTTTGCATAATTTATCTGCATTTTAAACCTTAACACCAGAGTTTTCATACAGAACGTTCTAGACCTTGACTGGCCTCCAGTCTGTGGTTAAAGCTTAAGGTCAGATGCTGAGGAGACAATGGTCAGTCACATTCCACTATGCAGAAATGAACCTTTCAACACATTTACTTCGGCTTTTGCAGCTGTGAAAATAAGCGCTCCGTCTTATTCAAGCACGAGCAGTGCCTCAGGGGTCAGTGGTCAGCTAAAAGCAGCTGACTGCTGGGCTTTGACTTTATGCTCAACAAAGAAAAGATGGATGAAATGATAAAAAACTGTGCTGCAGGTGCGATTCACTGCATTACTGCCCCTTGACCTGAGATGACCTTGTTAAGTCTTGGTAAGCTCTTGCTGATTCAGTTCTTGTCACGTTGTATTTTACTCATTTAACTAGCATGTCTTCTATGATTGTATTTGACCACACTGTTACTTAATAATATAAAACGCATAATAATATAAAACGCATTTATCAAACCTTAGACCATTTGATGTCAGACAATCCGCTTTACAGGTCTGTAATTGGTCATTTCATTTCATTTTAAAAGTAATTTAACAGATTTGTTTTCAGTTGCTAAATGTGTTAAAAGCATTAATGTAAATAATATGTAAACTCTGCTTACCTGTTGACTTGTTTAGTATGTTTTTATTTGATTAAGTTCAAACTGCCACAATTGCCAGTATTAGAACTGTAATATATTCTCATTTAATACTTTGATGTTGGTGTTAAAAATCAGCCAGTTATTCCGAAATCTTCTTAACCTAATCAACTACCAAAACCCACTATTAGTTGAAGGAAATAAAACACTTGAAATGTTTCACACTCCTCCTATTACAATTTTTAAACATCAATATGTTCATATCTGTCAGTTCAAGAAAAATAAACGTGTGATGTTATAGGAACAATGGGGGCAGTTGGGCCCACTTGTTAGAGATTCTGACTTCAAACCAGAAGGTAGCCAGTTTAACTCCTAATGCCAGGAAACAACCGAGGTGCCCTTGAGCAAGGCACCTTATCCCCAGTTGGCTGTCAACTACTCTGGGTGTGTGCATTCATGGTTTGCGGTGTGTGTTTACAATTCACTACTCGGGTAAAATACAGGGGGCAAACTATGAGTTATGTCACCTTTCTCTTTTCTCTCTCCAACCAAGTACAAAAATAGAATACAACCAAACTTATACTTAGGACAACAAAATAATAAAAAAAAAACTTAATGAAGCCAGGACTAAATATTTTCCCCTAATTTTGCTAATGTCAAAAGTTGTTCCTTTATTAAGTACAGTATTGTGGTCACTTGTCAGAAACTTGCCACATTGTGTAAATGACATGAAGACATGCTGAGTTTGTGTGATGTACCCTGACCATCAAAACCATTAACAACACATACCATGTTACCTCCAGCTTTACACCACACATAAACAGGGTTTGTGTTAACCACAGTTTATGTTTTTGGTATAAAACCATTGAAATATAGGCAAAATATTAACAGTTAATTTTGTCGATTTAAAAATGACAAATGTTGAATGACTGCATACTGATATTACCTTTGTATGTTAAACTAAGAATAATAAGTATGGAATCAGAATCTTAAGATCCAGATCCAGTTCAGTGGTATAATGGCCTTATATGGTTGTGCTTATAGACATACGTGCAGGTCTCAGTCACATGAAGCTTAACTGCAGTACTGACCTCTGACCAATCTCAACTTTAACACCCTCCTCTGAGTCCACAGATAACGCCTGTCAATATGATTTATGTGGCTTTTCTCCAGACAAGCACAGGACAGTAATAACAAAGTCAAAGAATAATGGCTTGTATCATGTAAAATGTTTCAACATACTGACTAATGTTGTTTCTACATTTATTACTTTCAATTAGTTTTGCTTTTCTTTTAGTTCAACTGTCTACTAAAAGTCCCATTAAATTTCCTCACCTATGCCATCAAGTGATTGTTTACATCTGTAAAGACAGATCTACCTTACTATGATTTAATATTGGATGTTAAACCATTTGTCTGTATAAAAATACAAGAAATAAAGGCATAATTATACTTCTTTCTTCTTCATTTACACACACACACACACACACACACACACACACACACACACACACACACACACACACACACACACACACACACACACACACACACACACACACACACACACACAGTAAAACCCTGCTGTGAAGAATTGGGAATGTTATCAGATTTTGTAGCTTCCCCGATGTATGATAGACTTCAATGGTGTGGTTTAGCACCGAAAGCGCAAAAATCTTCTAAAATGCTTATGGAGAAAATGAACACAGACCACAGCTTAGCTCTGGTAGATCAGGACACATTGCATATATTTAGTTGGTTATCAAAGCACAACCTGTATTTTAGTTGAAAAGACATGTTCAGTGAACAACATGGCAAGTACATGCAGACTACAGCTAAACTTCTAAAGGATGTGAGAATCGCCACTGTCAGCTGGCTTCAGCTTGAGCGTGAAAGGCCAGGTGCAAAAATAAACATCTTACATAAACACCCATCAGGATTCCTGTGTAAAGTGATTGTGGGTGTATGTCTGGAGATCCTGCAGATGATGCAATTATCTCAGCATCTTGCCAAGTAAAGACCCCTCTCACACTTTGAGGGTAGAGGGTACAACCTACACTTAAGCATGTGTTTTCTATGTGTAACTCTTAATGCGGCTGTATATACATAAATGATACTACAGATTGTGTGGCTGGTTAACAAGCACCAGCAATTACTATAAACAATCAGACATTTTCTTGGATTACATCATTAAAGGCATTATTAAAAATTTGAATATTAAAGAAACATGGAGCTGGGCTCTTTTGATCTTAGTAGTTTTGACAAAAACAAAACTACTAAGAACCACTAGCAACCACACTACACTGGCTACAACACTGGCTGTTATTATGCACCTCTTGTTGAACAGGTCATTACTGCTCTCCTTGAGGAGTGGCTGTTAGCCAGCCAATCACCTTCCAAAAAAATCTGTCACATAATCAGCTGAGTGATGCACTTTAAAGGGTCTCCTCTGCTGCTACATATAGAGGGTGTTTACGACAGATGGTTCCCAGGAAAAACAGCAGCCGGGAGAGACATTAGACAGCTGCCCACTGTATGTGTAGCCCTCATTAGTTTACAAACACAGTCAACACTTATTTATTTATGTTACATACATACTTCAATATATGTACACATACTGAAGTAGTCAACAAATAAAGGTAATCCCTCAGAATGTGTTGAGTGGCAGAATCAGACAAATGTACAATGTGTCCATCCTGTTTGTGGAGTTTGGAACATAGTGTCCCAATTTTTCTGCTATAGTGAGTGTAAAATGACATCTGTGCACTCAGGCCAAGCAGCCAAATCAATGTGAAGGTTACTGTCGAGCAGACTGTCAAATTGTTCAACTATTCAAATACACAGGCTAATAGTGCTGCATGACAAACTAAGGGCACAGCTGTATCACAGCACAGCCACAAAAATACTGGTCATCCCACAATATTCTTTAAATTATAGTACGGTACATACAGTATGCATGATTATTTGTGCTAACTATAACTTCTTGTGTTTTTGTTAAGGTATTTATATAAATTGGTTACAATGTTTATATCGACATTTCTTTAAAACCCCAATCTTAGATCAATACACTATTTTGAACTTTAAACAGTGTGTTTTTGTCGTCACATACTGTAGACTTCCTGTGTTAAAGCACATTGTTGTGAAGGCAAAAAAACAAAAGGAAGATGTTTGTTGTGTACGACAAACTGCCCTATACCAAAAAAGAACTGTTGCTAGGGGATTCTGGGTAGCTGCTAGGGCATTGCCAAGGTGGCGGTAATASCTTGGCAAGGTTTTCTGGATAGCTAGTCCAGAAAAGTATTTGCTAAGTCATTACTAGGAAGTTGCAGATCATTGCTAGGACATTGCTAGGCAGTTGCCATAGTGATACTTCAAGATTACTTACTATCCTGAGTCAAGAGCCCACCTACTTTCAAATTGATTTCCCAAACATTAGTTGAGCCAGTGCTTCTGTGTCAAGCTGCTAAGACACACAGAGCCAAACTGATTACACTTCACATAAAAATCACCCTTCAAATGGCTGTGTCCCTGCATACTAATTTGGAATAGTAAAAAGAAAACATATTTTTTCATGTTTTATTGACATAAAATATACACATTTCATCAAGAGAGTACACACAGCAGGTGTCATGTTAGCTGCGCTTGTGTATTTTTTATAGAAGGAAATGCTGTGTGATGCAGTGAACACCTTTTCACAGGCCCTCTATAAGAGCAGCTCAATATGGCATATGGTTCTCAGAAGCCAACAGCCCACCTGGGTACCATTTCGAACCCTGTGCCACTGTGCAGTTCATCTCCCATGCGCAGACGAACATCATTGTTCATTACCAACAGCAGACAATCATGGCAGGATGAGTCATGTTTCCAGCAATGCTGGGGCAACAGCAGCATGCACAATGAGGAAACATTCATCCTGTCAGTTAGAAAGATCAGACCAGTGAGACACTGAGGTGCTGGGGGTTGTTTGTACCCTTCATGACCAGAGGTTCATATGGGCACATTCTTAATTGATTTTGGCTAATCGTCTGTTGTTTTGAACGATCTGCACAGTTTAATGTTCATCATTCAAACCCCTTTATGGCGTTTCAAGGGCCTCTACTGTATTATGTTGATGTATTTTATTTAAATCAAGGAAGTGTTCTATTTTAAAATAGCAATCAGACTTTTATTGTGGCAGATTTTGTTACTTGTGATTGCAAGATTTAATAACATTCTGTTGGACAAAATACGAACCAGAAAGTCAATATGTGTATGTTTTTTTCCACAAAAGAAACTGTAAGGTTAGATGCTTATCTCTGCTAAATGTTTATTTTGACAAGCTATACACTAGCAGTAGCCTCAAAGCCAGCACATATATAAAATGCTACAAAAATCTTTCAGGAAGCTGAATCCAATCGATATTAATGAAGAAAATTACATTATTTTTCATTTATTTAGCTGACACTTTTTTCTTTAGTGTCTTACAATTGAGAAATGCCGTCCACCAGGCCAACTAGGTGACTTCTAGGAAGAACTGCATCTGCTTCTATCTAGCCTCCCAGAGAATGGCACTCCACTAGTCCTCTTGAGTCTCCTCCTCACTGCCCCAACCCTCCCAACTCTCTGAACTCGACACTAACGCTGCTACTAATACTCTCTGCTCCACACTAACAT
>JBAJNP010002808.1:0-44751 GCA_036877545.1 Yasuhikotakia modesta | reverse complement strand
GATCGTGAAGGACCTCAGCCATCCCAACAACAGTCTCTTCACACTGTTGAGGTCAGGGAGGTGTTTTCGCTCCCTGAAGACCAACACTGAGAGACTAAGGAGGAGCTTCTTACCTCAGGGAATACAGTCTCTCAACAGCGCTTTCTTACTATAGGACTCTGTATCATTTTTCTTACTCATTTTTTTATCATCTCAAACCACCCTTGCTTATTTGCACATTTCAATGCTGCTAATTATTTTGCTGCCACTACTGTTCACTGCTGTACTACTGTTACTGTCACTGTTACTATTACTAGTTACTGTTATTATCATTATTATTATCATTACCATGGTAATGCTTAGCGTACTATATATAAATATTTTTTCACTGCGTGTCATACTGTGTACGATTATGTATGTGACCAATAAAATTTTAATTTGATTTAACAATTAATTTTGAGTTTAATGTACTTAAGAATTCAGTAACATTTAAATAAAAACATTTAGTTCACTGAACTAATAGTTTTAATGCAATACTGTTGAAATCGTAAGTACATTAAACTTGAAATGTTTTGTTCTTTCAACAAGACAAAATTAACTTTTTTAGAGCAACGAGTTTCCATACATTTTTTAAGTTCAATCAACCTGTATAGGCTTAATATGGCAGAAAGCAACCTGCAAACATTTAATTTAAACATCACAATCATTTCATTTAAATTGAGCTATTTCCTGTAAATAAACTACATTACAAATAAGGACAAAGAACAATGATTTATTTGAACTAACAATTTATTGGAATTAACTTAAAACAGGGCATTTCCGATATTTAAAAAACTGTAAGATGCCTAAACACCATCAAACCAGATCGATTTACACAACAGAACATGCTTCGTTTAATCATCATTCCTGATCAAATTAGGACACGTATTAGATATTAGATGTGACGATCCTATAGAGCATGTCGTTATAACATTGAAGTTATCTGTGGAGGTTGCGATCGATCAATACAATACTGTGGCGAATGCATGTAACGTAAACACATCCTAAACTTACATTTAGTTTACTAGCTAACTGTTAGACCTCTGATTTATGAACGATTAATAATATATTGGCGGTTTATAACAGAAATACAAAGTCTTACTCAGTCACCAGCAGACGTTAAAAAAAACGCGTTGCTGTATCCATGTGCGACGTCAGTCCAAAGAATCTTGTTTGTATTGCGTATCATTGACAACAGGCTACCACACGTCATGTTAAGTACATTCAATTGAAACAATTTAATAGAATGTAATCATGCAAATCGTTTAGCAAACTAAAAACATTGAGTTATTGAGCAAAAAATGAAAATTTTATGTTTATTGTATCTATTTTGAATTAAAACAATTTCAGGGATAACAGTGTATGTCCTGGATGAAAGTCTCTCCATACATCAATCAGACCTATTTCTTTTATCATTGTATTTATATGTTTTCTTAATGGGCTCGCCAAATGGGTGGAAGTGTTTGAAGAATCTAATTTAGGGTCTAATAAAACATTTAACATCCCCTTCTAAGTATGCATTGAACATGAACAGATAAACAAAGAACAACCAGAACTTTTGAGTGAAAAAGGTGAAACTATAAAAAAACAAAATCAAGACTTCCAAATAAGGGGTCGCAACATATCGACCCTTCAATGAGCAAGGATGACAAGTATGGTTTATGGGAAAATCCTCTTGTACTTGCGATGTTCTAAGGGCCCATGCCGGTAAAGTCATATAAACTGCTCTTATCCTTCACTTATCTTCTGTTCACGATCGTCTAAATGCAAGAAGTTTGTCTTTGTAGGATGGATGTACATGAGCAGGTGTATCACGCTTCTTGCCGGTCTTTCTCCAGGTCAGCCTCCTCTGCTGAGTTGTAGATAACCGTGCCCTCAGTATAAAACACCCTTAACCTGGCCGGGAAACGCGTTTGAAATCTGATGTTGTGTTCCCTCAGCACCCTTTTTGCATCTTGATATTTCCTCCGTTTCCACAGCACATCGGGGACATAGTCATGATCGAAAAAAACCTGTTACCTTTCCATTCGACCACTTTCTTCTCCCAGGCCATTTTGATAACCGACTCTTTTGTTATGTAGTTGAGAAACTTGGCGATTATCAAGCACGGTTTGGCTTCGGCTGATGGAGTATGTGCGAGCATCCGTTCAATCTGGGGGTCCACCAACGGGTTCAGATCCAGAGTCGATTTGAGGAAATCTTTCAGGAAAGAAATGAAGTCGGAAGAGCTTGCCTCCGCTTTTTCAGGTACACACTAAATCCTGAAGTTTGACCGCCTGGCTCGGCCATCTTGGTCATTTAGCCTAGTTCAGATTGTTCAGTTAGCTGTATCATCTCTTCCATCACTTCTTCCGTGTTTTGGATTCGGGTCTCAGCTTCATCTATTCTATTTTCAGCCTCTTCGATTCTTTTATTAGACTTATTCAATTCTTCCTTTATATCCTGGAGTTGTTTGTTGCTGTCCTGTCGAAAGTCTTTAATCTCGTTGAGAATCTTTGCTAGGCTAATTTGTTCTCCCTCAAAGGATCTGTCACCGCTCGCGGTAATCTGTTTGTGTAGGTTTGGGTTGTTTTCATTGTCTTTTGTAGCGTTTTTTCTCGGTCTTCCCCTTTTCTCCATAGTTGCCCCATCCAGAACTTTGTCAGCAAATTTACAGAATGAAAATTATGAATTATGCCACCATTTTGGAAAAGACACAGACCGGAAGCCCGGGAATGAGTTCTGTGAGCCTGTTGTATTTCGGTCATTATATTCCACTGGATAGGGGCAACAGTGATGCCCAACAGGCCTGATGGTAGTTAAGACGCTTGGCACTCTATAAAAATTATACATTTCTATGATCAGTTAGAACAGTGAAAGGTAATTTTGAGACCTCTAACCAATGTCGCCATTCTTCTAGAAAGGAGACTTGGGTGCAATAGAACTCACATTTCTCAAGTTTAGCGTACAGCTTATGACCTTACTAAACCCTAAAGCACTGACCTGATGTGCTTGATGTGTTCTTGAAGGTTGTTGGAGTAGATTAGTTTATTGTTATACAGTTATATGTAGATGGTAATCCAGCGATTAATCATATCTCTAAAAATGTCATTGACAAGGTGGTCTTTCACTTGTGTCCCGCACAGATGTGGATCAGATTATAGGCATTGCGGAGATCTTGCTTAGTGTAATACTTGCCACTGCGAAGTTGCTCTAAAGCAGCTGGAACCAGAGGTAGTGGATAGCAAAATTTTAAGTGAGTCCTCGATAATCAATACACAGATGAAGGACTTTTTAACAAAGAACCCTGCTGAGGCTGGAGAGGTGGAAGGCCAGATGAAGCCCTTTCTGAGTTCCTCCTGTATGTTCTGTTGCATAGCTTCTGATTCAGGATTAGACAGTGGGAAGATAGGGCCCTTAGGAATCTCAGCAACAGGAACGAGCTTGATGGCACAGTCACAGGCACGATGGTGAAAGCTTGGTTGCCTTAGTCTCACTGAAGGCCATCTCCAGATCCTTGTAGGCCTCAGGAATGGCACGATCTGGAAACATCAGACTTAAGATCTTTGGTTAGTATGCTGCCTTTTATGCAGTTGGTTTTATAGTACACAGACCATTAAATTATTTATAGACTGGACCAGGATATAATGGGGTTATGGAGATCGAGCCAGGGGAAACCCAGAATTATAGGTGCCTGAGGTCAATAACAAACAAGCCTATGTTCTCCTCATGTATGCCCCCACTCTTAATTTCAATTCAGATGTTACTTGCGTGACTAGTCCAGTGCCCAGAGGTTTCCCATCTACCGGCTCCACTACCATAGGATAAGAGATGAGAAAAAGGGAAAGGTTATGTGCGAGAGCAAAATTCTTATCAACAAAGTTTGATTGATGAATTGCTCAAGGGACTTTCCTTCATTGCGGCACGCCAGCTCTGCCTGCAAAGGAGTGTTTAAACCTCTTCGGTAAGCAAGTGTGTGGGCCTCCTCATTCCAGCTTGATTGCGTTGCAAAGGTACGAAAGGTAAGGGCGTACTCGGCGGCTGACCTCCTCCTCTGTCTCAGCTCTAGCAGACGTTCCCCAGCTTCACGTCTGTCAACAGAGTGCTGAAACACATCACAAAAGTGCTGCAAACACAGTGAATGAGGGAAAGGTAGGTACATTCGGTGTTCCAGACAGCAGTAGTCCAATTTTCTAGAAAACTGAAGCGACACCTACTCTTTTTTTAATGAGGCTCGTGCTTTTAACAGTACTTTTGGGGAATGGACTCATTTGAAATATTGTTGTCATCTTGTTTCAGCCATGACTTTGTCAAGCAAAGAACATCTAGGTTAAGATATATGGTCATATCATTAACAAAAAGCACTATTGTAAATAACGCCAACATGTTAAAATTATGCTAGCATAATATAGGTAAAATGTTAACATTGTTGAAATATTTTGGCTTGAGTTTTGCCAGTAAAAGTAAGTTTAATTATAACAGTGGAATCTGTCCAGTCATGCTTTACCAACCATTTAGAGCACCCTAGCAACCAAAATGAATTAGCTATATCTCAGCACCACAACATCATAGAGACATGGGCTTTGATTTAAATACATTAGTTGTACCCTGTGCAATTTTTTAGCTGCAACCTAGCAACGATTTATGGTACCCTAGCAACAATGTAATGAAATGAATAAAACATCTCAGCATTAGAACATTGCAGAGATTATGTGTGGGCTTGCACATACATTTTCATGTATTAATTTAGCAGATGCTTTTATCCATCTGCTTACAAAGAGACAGAACATTACACATTTTTTACCACAAACCAGCCAAAAAGAAAAAACTGAAAAACATCATTGTCTTTGACAGGAAGAATAGTACACAATCAGGTCGGTTTTCTCAGTGGCGACCTTTTCTGTTTCATACAGTTTAACCACATCCAGATTACCCGGAGCCCAGATGTCGCTCTTCCCCTCGAATCCTTTCTGGTCTGGAGTCCAGGAAGTTTCCCAGACCAATAAATCAGCTGCGTCAGCGTTCCGCGTTTTACTCATTGACAGGAAATATGAGCGCTCCAGTTCCTTCTCTTTAGCAGAGACAAAGGTTACCATGGAAACTGCACACACCTAATTTATTGAGACAGGATTTACCATCTGCCGTTACCAGTGTGCATGTAATGGATTAATATTACGTTTCAAAATTGTGTGTTCGTAAACACACAATTTTTTTATATTATATAATTTATTAAAACTATTAAACATGCTAAAAGCATTAATAAAACTATTAAAGATTTAAAGATGCATATGCCATGCCACAAACAGGGCAGGGTGATTTATGACTGGAATGTTTCTGTTTGTTGTTTTTATTTTGGTTACAAATGTACTCTGTATATGGGTGACTGTATAATTCAATGAACAGTTGAACTGTTTCAACAATTGTGCAAGTTTTTTTTTAAATCATGGATTTCTAGCTGTAAAACACCCATGCAATGCTTAATTATATGATTAGAATTAATGTAATAATACAATTATACTCTGAAACACCAAGTACAAAGCCTTCCTCAAATTAGCCAGCTGCTCCAGACCCTGTTGTTCAGTTACCAGCTGGCCACCCCTGACCCCAGAGAGGTCATATAGGAACATCCCCCATCATCTCTAAAACACTTTATTATCACTAACATGGCAGTGTTACATATTCCATTAAATAAGTGGACAAATACAGCTTTTTTCAAAATGTTAAAAAAGGAACAAAAAGGTCTAGAACTATAAAAGCACATTATTATTAATATTATTATTATTTGCCACGCTGATGTCATCAGCATGGTATATAAGTAACTGTATCCGTACATTTTAATTCTCCGCCCAGCGTGACGTCATGGTGTGACTGTTGATACAATTTTAAATGGTGGTTTTACGACGATGTACATTGTCATCATTTTTTTCCTTTGCCATTTATACGCGACTAGGTATGAGATGTTAAAGGGTAAGAATTGTTTTAATTGTTATTTTGTGGATGTGGGTGTTACCTCTATCGTGTATGGATTGCCTGGGAACAAAGAAAGACTGAACAATTCATTCACCTTGGGAAGGTTATAAGAAATTACATATTAAAACGTGTTACAATTTGTAAGAGTTTTTGTAATGGTGTTACAAGTAGAGCCTGAATCTTAAATAGAAACGATGTAAAAACAGAATCGGAAGCTTAACAATAAACAAAATTATGGAATGACATATACTTAATGATTATACTTTTCGGTGGGTTACACAGTAGTCCTTTCTAAAAGCTGCCAAAACGGAGCCAATACGCTACATGGACGATAATTATAATCGAAAATATTATTGACTTATTTATAAAACTTGCATAAAACTTATTATTTATATTACTTGTGATACTATTAATAGTAAAATGATGCAGACAAAGGTTTCTATCATAATGTCATTTCAGAGATGTTTGTCGTAGACAAGGTTTATGTGTAAAATGATATTGTCTGCCAGCTGAACCCCACCATACAATTTGATGACAACATCTGCCAGTACAGTCCTCTGAGTCTAGACAGATTTGCATATGCAACAATTAACAAAACACTTTGGCTAATGTAACAATGAATAACATTGTGACAATGTCGGTGCGTTGTTTTTCTATTTGAACAATCATTCATTCCAGAATACGAAAGGCAAAATTCTTTATGGAGAAGCGTTCGAAGAAGGGTAGAATCTCTATTAATGGCTATAATACAGTGGACAATAAATTGTTGGTTTAGGCTTCTGATAAATCGATTTATGCTAACTGTTTTCTGTCTCCTCCAATCTGGTCATTATAAACCAGCTAACAAGTGTATATAACATATTTAAGCTGGCAACACTGGTTGGCCAACTAACAACCAAATTGGATCCGTACCAAATTGGACACTGCTGACATATTTCAGCAGTTACACGACTGAAGACTATTTGAAATTGTTAGAAAATTAATATTGTTTCTACTCTCATAGACTAGACAAAACATGGATTATTTACGCAGATGACTACATGAACATAACAGCAACATGAAGCAGCAGCGAGCATCATCGTCAGCGAGACTTAGAGACTCGCCATCAAAAACGAGATCCAAAGGCACGTCTGTCAAAACTGATTATTCAAATGCAGGCGGTAAAAGCAGCCACAGTAATTCTCCAGTCACTGTAATCTCTGGTAAAAAAAAGCACGCCAAAGGAGCAGAAAGTCCAGCTCTAAAAAGATCGGACAAGAGCATTGAGGAGCGCAGCAGGGGTCCCTCCGAGGAACCTTACGACACGGATGAGTCTTGTTTGTTGGGCGATGCCGCTCTGGTGGTCTCCGATCAGCCGAGCTCAAAAAAATCCTCTCAAGGTAAAATGGAGAACGTAAAAGTTGACGAAGACAAGCAGACCACAAAGAGTGCTGTGGGATGCGGTGCGGGCTTTTGGAGGGACGGATGTTTGCGGTCGGAGCTAATACAATTTCATATGAACAAAAGTCTGAAGAAAGAATGCGGCATCCAAACAAAAATGTCAAGGTCTCCGGTGTCTGCGCAGCAGCTGCCACCCGAGGACACCAGTCGACTAACAGAGATCGTCGCTCAGAAAAACCGGAAATTTCAAGAAGAAATCGAGAGATTAAAGGAAGAAAACGATCACCTGAAAGTAGGTGTGCTATAAACGTGTAATCTAAAATCTTGGGATTTTGTTGTTAATTTCAATAAACACCGCAAAATAATTAAATTAATGCTAGAAGTACTTAAATTTTAGTGATACAGATGTTTTCAATTGCTAAATGAAAATTCTGTGAAGAATGATGATGTGAAGAATGATGATCTTTTTGTCAAGTCAAAAATGTTCCCATTCTGACAAAAAAAAGAAGAGTTTTAATATTAAGCAGCTTAGTAAACTAGCTTATAACCCTCACCAAATATGCATTTGTCAGATGCTTTTATCAAAAGTACACAGTAATCATTCTTGTACATCCTGTACTTTTTTTTGTCAGTATGTGTGTTCCCTGGGAATTAAACCCACAACCTTTTCCAAACTTTTCCAACCACAACATTTCCTTGTGATTAACCCTTTTTAAAAGGGTGTCTTGCATGACTGACATGTATACTTGTAAACAAATTTTATCTTATTATTTACAAATATATAATAATGTTGACAAACTGACAGCATGAAATTGAAGAAGTGCGAGCAGAGATGGATGAACTGAGGGACACATTCTATGAGGAAGACGCATGTCAGCTGCAGGACATGCGACGTGAACTTGAGAGAGCCCATAAGAACTGCAGAATACTTCAGTACCGTCTACGAAAGGCAGACAGAAAGCGTCTGCGGTATGCAGAAACAGGTGAAATCGATGGAGATCTAATCAGAGGCCTGGAACAAGACTTGAAGGTACAATATTAAAACAAAAGGCTTTATACAGAACCCAAAAGGTTCTATCAGGTGCTTCTATAGGGCTTAATTTTCTGATTCTATTTTATATATTTTATGTAATATATATTTTGAATACATGTTTTTCTTTCTATTTTGACCGGAAAGTTAAAACAAACAGTTCTCAGTAAATTCATTTAATGAATGAAGAGTTTTACATATGCAGCATGAAATAGATACCAAAGAGGCCATATCCTCAGGCCATCTGTCACATCCATATCTTCTGTCTGTAAACTGACACCATCCATTCAGATGCTGTCATGTTTCACATCAATTGAATTTTATTTATATAGCTCCTGTTACAATGTTACATTGTTTTAAAACAGCTTTACACATAATGCTGACATATATTAAAAAATAAAAATTAGGTTACGTATGTAACCCAGGTTACCAGGTTACCTCCAGCCTTAATGCACTCGGAATCATGTGTGAAATCCATCCAATAAGGGGGTGAAACATCACAGACGGGTGTCACAAACTCTGTCTCTTTGGCTCTCTCCAATAACCACCCGCGGGAGCCCTCTCCCGTGTATTAAACTACAACCCCATACCTGAGCCACGCCCATCACAGGTGTTGACCATTACCTTCATCAAAGACTCCAAAAAATACTCATCCCAGCCTTTCATCCTCACTCCTTTCTGACTCATCATTACAGAAAACTTCGCCACCAGCCGATCCAGCAGCTGTTTTCCAGTTGAGCGCAAGCTGTCTGCCCAGGCTAACATGCTAGCCATCCATCAGCAACAACTTGCCTGTCTAACTGCTCTCACTGAAGAGCTTGTTAAGACTCTATGCGACTCTACATCTCCCCGGTACTTCTAGTCCTGCTCCTCTGGCCTCACCTCCATCACAAGCTCTCCCTAACCTTTTTATAACCAGCCCATGACTTCCCTAAAAAATTGGATGGCTCTCCAGGTAAATGCAAAGGCTTTCTATTGCAATGCTCCCTATTTGTGGATCAACAGCTGGCTTCATAACAGCTGGCTTCATACCTTCAACTTCGTTCCCTATTATCTGGCAGAGCTCTTGACTGGGCAACTCAGTTGGATCAATTCAATGAGCTGTGTATCCATCTGGATAATTTGATAAGTTCCAGCAAACGAGTCCTGCGAGTGCCGCCAGTGTTACCCAGACACTCCAGCCCAGAGAACCAGACCCTGAGCCCATGCAGATCGGATATACTCGCCTGACACAGGAGGAGAAAGAAAGAAGATTCAGGAAGAACCTGTGTCTGTACTGTGGAAAGCCTGGTCACATGAGGAGCTCCATTCCCACTTGCCCTGCCAGGAATTCTGCCTCAGTGAGTGACAACCAAGACTCTCTCACCAGTCTCAAAGTTCCAGTTGAACTACAGCCCATAGACTCAGGGGCAGCTGGTAACTTTATTGATGCCAACTTTGCTAAAACCCAACACAATTTTTTGCCCTTCATTGTGTTCCATGCTCCTCTGAAACCCGTCATAATACAATTTACATTGCTCAATCTCCTGGGCTCAATCTCCTGGGCTCAATACCAGATCACCCAATTGTCTCCACATTGCTACAATTAGTGCATCCCCGCTATACTTCACAGATCTGGTCTATCAACAACTCACAAACATGCTCCTGAAAATTACATACCACCCGAATATGTCGTCCCTGCATAGACTACCAAGAGTTAAATGAAGTCACTATAAAGTTCAGATACCCTCTTCTCCTGGTCCCAGCAGCCCTATAACAACTTTGCTCTCCTCAATACTTTACCAAACTAGACCTTCAAAATGCTTATAACTTATTTTGAATCAGAGGAAAACAAGAATGGTCAAGATGGTAAAATGGACTTCATTTGTAAGTCGCTTTGGATAAATGCTAAATTTATGCTAAATGCATAAATAAATAAATGTAAATAAGATGGGAAACTCCCACCTGTCCTGGAGTTTAACCATCCTTCAGACATTCAATGACCTCAAACATTTCATGTCTGCCCCGATTCTCCATCATCCAGACCCTGAAAAGGAGTTGGGGTCAAGGTAGACACTTTATGCACAGGCATTGGCGCTGTCCTTTCTCAGTGACATGGTAAGCCTCCCAAGTTATTCCCTTGCACCATCTTTTATCATAAGCTAAGTCACGCCGAACAGAACTCTCAAAGAATAGCATCACTGGATAGAGGGGGCTAAACATCCATTCATGATACTAACATATCATCGTAACCTAGAAAACCTGTACTGAAGTCAACAAACAGCATTCTAACATAATTCCCCTTTCTAGTGTCCAGGTGTGTGAGCGATGTATGGAGGAGATGGGAGATGGCATTGTTGATTGAGTGATTTTGGCGGTAGGCAAACTGTAGTGGATCCAGTGTGTCTGGTAGTGAAGTCATGATGAAGTCTCTGATCAGTAGCGCAAAGAACTTCATCACCATTGAGGTCAGGGCTATGGGGCGGTACTTGTTAAGGAAAGCGGGTTTGGATTTCTTTGGGACAGGAACAATGATGGACTCTTTGAAGCACATGAGGATTGTCAACTAGGTTAAGGAGAGGTTGAATATTTATGTGAACATTGCTGCTAGCTGGTCAGCGCAGACTCTGAGGATTTGAGCTGATATACCTGGTCCTGCTGCTTTCCTGGTGTTCACTCTCCTGAAGATGATGAGCACTTTTCCTGTGTTGGCAGTCTGTTCTTGTCTGCTGTCATTAGCGTTAGCTGAAGTATTAGCTTTACCATTGGCATCATTAGCTGCAGCCTCGAAGCAAGTGTAGAAACTAATCATCTGATAGTTTCCCGATTAATCCCACAGCCGCTTCCATAAACATATTGATGTCATCAGTCCTGCTGAGAGGCCACAGATTGGTCCATCCAGCTTGAGACCTCCCTATGAACCGGAGCTTTCTGTTTGAGTCTTTGTTTATATTTTAGCATGAGGAAGGTGGCGACATGGTCAGATAGCAAAATTGTGCCTTGTAGCCATCTTTAACTGTGGTGTAACAGTGGTCCAGGGTTGTTTCACCCTTAATTAATGTGTTGTATGTTGTGCAAAGTTTGGCGCTGCAGGTTGGCACTGTAAATGTCCCCCTCCATAATAAGCACAGCATCCCAGTGTTGTGTCTGGAGCTAAGTGAACGCTTCATGCAGCTCACATAAAGCAGTGTCCAGAGAAGGACTTACCTGGTTGGATGGCATGGTCTGGCACTGCTAGGTATAGCCATGTCTTGGTGAAGCAGAGGAAATTTCCTTCCTGAATGTCTCTCTGGAATCTTACCCTGGCCCTGAGGTCATCAAGCTTGTTATCCAGTGATTAGACATTGACAAGCAGGATGCTTGGCAGAGAAGTGTGGTGTGTACAGGCTCTCAGCCTGTTTCTGACGCTGGCTCTTTTCCCTTGGGCCACATCCTTTGTTCTCACTCAGGATCTCACTCAGCCAGCTTGGAACCAGAGTAAAAAATGTTGAATTGTGAGTACATTTTATACCAATAGAAATAAGAGTGTCTCTATCGTACACAATGTTTGCCATTCAGAAAAATCTGCCAATTTAAAAAGACTGCAAAATAACTTAAAATACCAAAGCAAAGAAAAGGGGGTCAGAGCAGTCGTGATGGCAGTCTGCCTCACCGGCGCCATCTTACACACGTGTAATATGTCTCATTCCCCTGAAGGGTTGCAGATGTCCTGTTCTGGACACCTGCAGAAAAAGCCTTAGACGCCACAGGTAGAGTGGGCTCTGGTCCCCAAAGGTGGGGTAAACCATGGAGCCTTATAGGAAATGCAAATGGCATCAGAAATCCAGCGACTAAGTGTCTGCTTAGATGCCGGTTGGCGCCTTTTATGAGGGCTGTAACAAATAAACAATTGGTCTGACTTCCTCCACAAGGCAGCTTGCACTGGACACACACAATTAAGCTTCTCCTGGGCTTTATCCCAAAAGGGAGGAGGACAGATCGCCTAGAGCACAACCACACCTCATACCACGCTCAAGGGTGGAGAAATGCTTTGGCCAATCTGGGCACAAAGTAGGTAGGCACCACACAGAGGTCTTCTCAGAGAGGTGATGACCAGTAGAAACACCACTTTGCCAACCAATGGAGATCAGCGATCTCTTCAATAGGCTCAAATGGAAGAGCACAGAGAGCCGGGTCCCACGGCAAGGTCTGGACGGCCACTTATGGAAGGCCCCAACTACTGAAGAGTGCTATCTCACAATAAGCAGTTTAACAGAATTAGATCTGAAATGGGACCCCCTGTCCTTCTTGGGAACTATGAAGTAGAGGCTGTACAGTATCTATTTCTATTTATCTATTTCTATCTATGTATCTGTTTCTTGTTTCATAATCTGAGCCTGCACAGGCCCCATTATTTTAGGGAAAACCCCACCGAAAGAATGTGGGTGAGAACTGGATTCTGTATACCTGTTCTACAGTAAGCAGGACGCATTAACATACTCATGGCAGTAGCTGGTAGGAGGACAGGGAAGAAAGGTCACTTGAGGCAGCTGTGCCTTATAGCACAGAGAGAGGGAGAAAGATCATGTCCCTCTCTTTAATATGGGACAGGGTCAACCACAAATGTCTTTCTGCAGCCACCAAGGCTGCCATAGACCTGCCAATAACATGGGCAACCTTCTTGGTGGCACTGGTTAGTCAATGGTTTGTTTGAGCTCCACCACAACCTTAGATGTGATGCCCTCACTCTCATCAAATCCCTTCAGTAGATCTGCATGGTATGCCTGCAGCAAAGCCATTGTGTGCAGGCAAGCACCAGCCTGACCAGCCACCACATACCTTCTGCCCACCGGTGCTGAGGTAGTACACAGCGGAATGAAGGGCAGAGCTGGAGCCTTCAAGGATGATGCCATGTCAGGTGACAGATAGTTGGCAAGCGTCTGCTCAACCCAGGTCATCGTCTTGGACCTGTGCTCAATGAGCTCTGCTAAATTGCCATAATGGCTCGATACAGGAATTCCCTCCATCAGATCCAAATGTTCCTATGAGTGCCGCACACAGCAGGGAACACTAATGATGCTCCCTACTAAAATAACCTCTTTGCACCTCTTGGTGCGAAGCACTCACATTTACTTTCTGTTGGCTTATTATTTATTTGTGCTGGGTGAGCCAAGTGCGTGAGCCACATGTGTGACAGTTGGCAACCCTGCTAATCTAACTAAATAAGTAATTTATTTAAGTTAAATTAAGTCAATTTAATTTAAGTTGATTTAAGTCAATACAGCAGATTGTTCTATTTGCTCAATTATCTAGATCACTTTCCATATTCTTGTTCTGTGTTGTTAATCATAATCTTATTAGCCAATAAGAGTAAAGCACAGTAAAGTCTTGCACACACTAGAGGTTTGATGTTTAAAATTTGATGGTTGACAACAAGTCTCTACAAACCTCTACAGTTCAAAAATGATTCCTTATTCCATTCATGACCATTTACCATCATCATTATGAATTCAGCAGGCCATTTTGTATTGATAAGGCATCTACATAAATTCTCTCTTCACATGTAAAACGGGTAAGAGCACTTTACAGCACTTAAATACAGACTGTTTGTATGGACCATTCTATGAAAATTTAACAAAAGCAACTTGACCACCAAGTAACAATACTGATGACAGTAACAAGACAATGGCATCCCTATTATTCCATCCTCTGCCAGGTGGCCAAGGATGTGTCTGTGAGACTACACAATGAATTGGAGAATGTGGAAGAGAAACGAGCGAAAACAGATGAGGAGAATGAAAGATTAAGACAACAGTTGATTGAAGTGGTGGTGACAAAGCAGACTTTACAAAATGAGCTGGAAAAAAACAAAGAGGTGAGAAAATCTAAAATATTTACAATGTACAAACTTAAAAAAAGGAGTTTAACATTATTTATTTAACTATACAGTTCCTTCTAAAAAAAATAGCATATTGTGATAAAGTTCATTATTTTCTGTAATGTACTGATAAACATTTGACTTTCATATATTTTAGATTCATTACACACAACTGAAGTAGTTCAAGCCTTTTATTGTTTTAATATTGATGATTTTGGCATACAGCTCATGAAAACCGAATGACATCCATAAGGTGCATCATGTTCACTCCCAATGTATTTCAAATTATAAAACTTCTGTATTAGCTTTCTCTAAAATGGAGAGCGGGAAAGGATATACAAAAATCAGAGAAGAAGATGACACAAACCCCAACAGAGGTAAAAACAATGTTAAAAGTAATTTGCACAAAGCACATACTATTGTTACCACTTTTAGGAAAATAATCATCATATTTTATGATAATGTTACTTGATGCATAGTGAAGAATATTACAATATAATACAAATTTACATAATTTTAATAATCATGATCCAAGCTGGTCAAGTCTGTTTTTCAGATTGTTCCTACGCTTCTGGTTTGCACCTATTGCTTTTATACATAAACATATCAGAAAGTGTACACAAAGGAAATAATATGTTTTCCTTTACAGGAAGAAAATGAAGATCTTAAATGCCAATTGGCCTTCATCAAGGAAGAGGCCATCTTAATGTTGAAGAAAATGGCTAAGATAGACAAGGAAAAGGATCACCTAGAGAAGAAGCTTCTGAAGTATCGCTCCTTTTACGGTGATGTGGATAGGCCTCTCCCCAAAGGTGAGGCAGGAGGTCCACCTACCACCCGAGAATCGGAACTGAAGCTTTGTTTGCGGTTGGTGGAAGAAGAGGCCAATATTTTAGGCCGTAAAATCGTGGAGCTGGAGTTAGAGAACCGTGGTCTTAAGGCAGAGTTAGACGATCTACGTGGGAAGGAGCTACCTAGCGGCATAGCCGGCCCCTTGTCCAGAGAGCAGAGCGAGATGTTGTCGGAACTGCGGCAGCAGCTGCAGTTGGTGGAGGATGAGGCTGAGCTCCTGCGTCGGAATTTGGCTGATGTGGAAGAGCAAAACACAAAAATGAACAGCGAGCTTAACAAGCTCAAGTACAAGGCAGGGTCACATGAAGGTTTGCGCCACAACAGTGGGCCGATAGATGGGGCCAAAGTTGACGCCCTACAAGAAGAGCTTACAGCTGCCAGACTGCAGATTAATGAACTGAGTGGGAAGGTAATGCAGCTGCAGTATGAAAATCGTGTGCTGCTGTCCAACATGCAACGCTATGATCTGGCTTCTCACTTTGGAATCCGTGCAAGTACGAGGGACAGCGATGCCGACAGCGACTGTGGTCGCAGAGAAAGCGATGATGACTGCTCTCGTCTCCCACCACATCGCAAACGTGAGGGTCCCATTGGCGGAGAAAGTGACTCAGAGGAGGTGAGGAACATCCGGTGCCTCACTCCAACACACTTCCTCTACAACCCAGAGACTCGTTTTTTATCAAGAAGTTTTAAGGACCATCAACAGATGACTGATATCCACATAGAGGCAGAACGATTAGGTAGGACCATTGATAGATTAATCGCTGACACCAGCACCATCATCATCACAGAAGCACGTGTATATGTAACAAATGGTGAGCTGTTTGGAAGAACAGATGATGATGATGATGAAGACACTCAAATGCGAGAACATGAGCTTCTCTACCGCATCAGTGCTCAGATGAAGGCATTCAGGAAGGAGTTGCAGAACTTTATTGATCGTCTGGAAGTACCAAAATCAGAGGACAGAGAAACTGATGAGCCACTTTCAGTAAGTCCAAATTTTTTTCCAAAGTTTTTCAGTGGAGCACAAAATAAGAAAATAATTACTTTTAGGCCTTTATTATAGCTTTTCACTACATAAATGTACTAAAATGTGAGTATTAAGTTAATGTCTAATGTCTTTTAGTGATGCACAAGTTATTGATGTACTGGACGGATTAATTGTCTTTCCTCAATCTTTGTCATATGAAATGAATTTCAGTTTTTTATTTTTTGGAATGACAATGTCTGTCTTTTTTCTTCCATTTTAATATCAACCCAGATGTTTCAACCTATTATTTTGATTATTCTCATTCTTGTCTTATTCTCGTCTTTGTCTTATGCCACTATATTCAAACTAGTCTTTCTTTTTACACTTTTCTTTGTTCTGTAAAACTTCATTTTCATTTTTGTGTATTTTTTTACTTTTTCTTTTATGTTTATATTTTCTTTATTTCGGTTTTCATAATAATTTTGAACATATTAATTTTGAACAATAATTTTGACATAAAGTTTATGCAAGGTACTGGAACCAAATACAAGCCTCCCATTGGAACAGCGATGATGGCAAAACCTAATATTTGCACAGTGATTGTATTTGGTAAGTGAATAATTGATAATTGTATTTTTATATTTACATTAATCTGTCAAATTTAAATCATCTTTACAGTTTAAATCATATTTGTCATAATACTTGAATTTGTTAGATTACCAGTGATTAACCAGAATATGCAGGCATCTTTGCTGCAGTTCCTGTTGTACACTGTCCATTGGCTTCAATGACTAGTATATGGACAGCTTAAGCTTCAAACATCGTCATTTGATCAAACTCTATAAAGAGGCAATGACCCGCTGCCGTGAAGGTCCAGCTTTGCATACACAGTTTGAACAGTTGTGGCCGATTGGTTAGTGAGTCTGATTTATAATTTGTAGGTTTGAGACTAGTGTTTGCTTACCATGCATGTGCCATTTTCATAAATAAGTTCTGGTCTACCCCCATATGTACGCTGTAGGAGGACCCTGTGTAGAGAAGATGCTCTATTCATACTCTCATCCTCTCTGGTGAGCTCTGCGGGCAGTGGAAAATGCTCTACACACTGGGTGCTATACCACACTCACCCTAGGACCAGAAATTTAAATGAGCAAAAGGCCCTTAATAAAGCTCTCTATGCTTGACCTACACCTCAGTAAAGTGAAGCTCTCATATGGCCATCAGTCACTCTTCATTTCCCAACCAAGTTCCCAATCAAGACCTAAACTCTGAATAAACAATGAGGAAGGCTATAACACAATGGCAACAAAAACTTCCTTAAGGTAGTGTAACCGTATAGTGTAGAGTGTAAATGTCAAAGAAATCCCCTGAGATTCCATGGAGATCTCAAGAGGATATGGGAAAATCCAATAATACCCCAGCACATACAGCATGGCTATTTTGTATAGAGCTCATAAGAGGCCCACCTACCAGTCATACAGTTAGAAAAGGTTGCTGTAATCATCACCAGTCCAAAAACAATCATGGCTTGTTGCGAGTACTTGTGTGACTGTAAAGGAAAGGAAAATAGTAAGGATAGGGCTAGTTCACTCCTGAACAAGCCTAAGCCCACCTGTCCCTAACGTCCTACCTCCTCTGCCTGACATGTGTCGCTTTGTGCTTCCAAAAAGGAGGGTTAGTGCAGGCAAACAATGCAGGTTTTTTGAATGTTTGCTGCCTGCCTTGACCCTTGCTATTGTTTCTTGGATTTATGTTATTGGATTATCTATTGCATACCTGTCTGCTTGTGGTTTGACCCTGCCTGTCCCTGAACATGCCTCTTGTGAATAAAAAGAAAACCCAGCATATGGATCCCAGCGCCTCTGTGTTCACCTTCCATGTCACAATTGCAAACGGATAAATGAAGTTGTAAAATAACCTGTTGAGCTCCGGCCATGGATCCACCGGTGGGTCATGATATTATTTTTAATAGTTTATAAACTGTGAAGCACAGACCTAGACATATATGGTATTTTTGGAAAGTGTAGAACCTCTGCTTTCTTGCAAGTCCAATGATATTTACATTAATGTTACAGAAAAGAAAATGATATAGGGTCTAAATTTGTATGTCCACAACCATGCCCTCTTAATGTTCATATTTCATATTTATTGCACTCACACTCACTAAACATTGACAAATCACTTTTTGTCTCTGTTTATCACAATATTGTAAAAATACAAAATATGATTCACCCAACTTCAGGACATTTTCTGTAAAATGAGACAATTTTTATCAATTTTTTTTAGCAATCAAGATATGTTGGTATGGCGCTCTTTTAATTTTGGAATGCCTCATTCTGTATTCAAATTCAAAATATGCTCCAGAGCTGAAGAGGTTAAAGTGGTTGTTGTTATGTTTTCAATTACTTAGTCTTTAAAAATGACTATGGTTTGTGTAACCTCAATTGTGTCAGTCAAAATATTTAATTTATCTAATATATAAACTGGCAATTTTAAATTAAAAAAAAAATACATATGAACTCTTACACCAACTCCAATTATTTTGGGCTCCTGACTCTTGAGTCTATTGGTGTCATTTTCTGTTTGAGACAGTCTGCAGAGAGGGCTTTAAATGTTTTAATGAAGGGAAAAAAAGCATTTCTTACAAAAAAAGTGTTTAGAAGGATAAAGGCTTTCAGGTCTGTTTAATGTGATGTCGACGCCTCCAGGAAATGACATGCTGACCTTGTGTCCTTTTATTGAAATTAAGAAAACAAACTCGTCCAGCTCAAGGAGCGCAGTCTAGGCTGTAGAGGAAACTGCAAAATGGCTGGCTTCGGATAATAGTTTTATATGGAATGTCCAACTGCAAATCGACTTTAAAAGAGCATATTATTTGTTCTTATATGTATAAGTGAAAGATGTGGGGTGCGTGTGGAAATGGGTCAAGCGTCCCATGCTCTAGTTCACAGAGGAACAGTAAGAAGGTCCAGAGTCCCGTCTGAGTTCGATCTTTCCCGCCCAACCTTCTCAAGCAGATTTTACCTACACCTGCTCCCACTGCTACATCTAATGCAATTTGTGGACAAACTTCGTACCAGGAGTTGTAAAGCCAGCATACACGTTTAGAAAAAAATTATGAGGGGCTGAAACAGCGCTACGATCAGGAGAGAGAGGCTTGGAGGATGGAGAAGGAAATGTTTTTGAGACACTGTGCTGATATACAAGTAAAAGCATGAGATACCAGTGGTATTGACCAAAGTTGCGTGTACGATGTGCACTGCAATTGCATAATCGTTAATATTATCCTGCTGTTTATTTGCAGGGTGGGGAAAACAAAAGGATATTGCTGCATCAAGTCTGTTTTAGAAGAGGTCCGGTCGGGGGTGAAGCGTGAGGAAAGTAAATGGAATTGGAGTTGGAGCTGCAGCACATAAAAAATCGTTGCGCTTGGGAAATGGAACGTGCGGAACTGAAAAGTCACATAACTCAGGTATACACGTGTCTATCTTAATGGTTTCATTTTTACAAAAAATGTGCCTGTTCCTTTGTTTTTGTGACTTTATGTAACAGTGGTATTTTTTTAAACTTGGTTTATATTTACCAAGTGCTAATCCCCTGTGCTAATCCCATCTCATTGAACTGTCTAAACTCTGCTTATGATATCCCTTTATAGACACTGTCCAGGTCAATCTGTTTATTGTAAGTAAGGATGAGAGAGGTTTAAATGTTCTTTAGGTTGAGGTTATACATTATTATTAAAGTAAATGTACTGACCTAATACAGTGTTAAACACAGCCAACATTAAATATGAAATGGAAAAATGAGGAGATTTGAAATGTTGTGTGATGCAGTGAGATACTACCAGACCATACAACTGCAAAATTTAAACAGATGCACTTGTTCGAAATCAGTAACTCAGACTGATCCAGCCAAAATGTTGGTTGGGACTAAGGGAGGGGTCAAACTGAAATGTAAATATTTTGTTTGCAGTCCACATCCTACCACAGTACATACTTATGTCCCAGTGGAATTCTTTGATTTACCACTAGGCATTCACAACAGGATATTTTTCAGCATGTTTCTGAGTATTTTTCTGATTTTAAAACACACATGATTTCCCCTAAGGCCCCACCCTTAGGAATGCCAGAAGCTAAAAGACATTAGTCTTGCAGTCTAATAATAGGGATCTGTTTCTGTGACAATGTTACCCAGACACACAGCCTTCAAAGTCGCATAACAACAGCAGTGATTTTATTTTAGTAGCGTCCTACTGCTCTCAACTCTTGTTACATGGCACAGATAAATATTGCTTGTAAACTTATACTGCTAGTGCACCTAGGAGAATGCATATGTTTAATGACATTGTGCCATTTTAAATTTTTGCCATTTTGCCATTTAAATTTTTGTGCCATTTTAAAATTTTGCCATTTAGAAGCACAGTGTTTATGCAAACTGTGTTGCTATGAGAACCTTAAATAAGATTTCTCTTTATTTAGCTTTGTGCATGTTGTTGCACAAACGGTGGATCACACAGGTTTAGCGAACACTGTAGACCCCGATGTTGTCATTAATAAAGATACTAAGTTACTAAGTCAGTATTTAACATTACTCAAAATAAAACATTACATGGGTTCAATAAACACATTGGGAGCAAAAATCTTTGGGATTTAAAATTTTTTTGGAACTAAGATTGTAAGTGTTGTGAACTCTTACATTTTTATATGAATGTTAGGCTAGACAAGAGTGGAGTAAACCCCTCTAGGCGGTTCTGGCTTATTGCGTTAATTAATATGGTTATTCCCAAATGGTTTGGTATATAAAAATTAGTATAGAAAAAAATTATGAGGACGTTGAAGATCTCAATGAAGAACTAGTTTTGTAAGTAAAAGTGTTGGAATAACAAAGTGCATAAGGTTCTCAGGATTCTTAAAGTTAAATTATTAATGTGTTACACAAATATGGCTGACCAATATGTCTCTATAAAAAAAAAGCCTTTTTGAAGATGAGCTTGTCCTAATTTTATCTTGTAGTGGAGCCTTTTTAGACGCAGTCTGTAATTTCCTACATTTAAGTTTTATATTTTGTCAGCACATGTGCCCCCTAGGAATTAAACCAAAGACATTTCTGCTGCTCTATTATGCTGTACCAACTGATCAACAGGAACATAACAGTATCCATATTATATCCATATTACACAAAACACAAACCTAGACTTTAAAACAACTTATGATGTTAAATATAAATTAAGAAATATATATATATATTCACTATACTTTTTATTAGTACTATATATTGTAACACCAGGACAGCAGAGGGAGCCCAAACCCCATTACTGTCTGTGTTTGCTCCCTCTGCTGTTGAAACTTCCTGTTTGCTGGCTATAAAACAGCAAGTCAGCAAAAAATAAGTTGCGATGTGTTGTATTGCCCTTCCCATGTATCCCCGTGTTTGATTATTCTCCTTGTGTTTCCTATGTCTTTGGATTACCTGGTTTTGGAATTTGGATTGTCTATGGTTTTTGGATGTTTGCTGCCTGGCCTGACCCTTGCATTGTTGTTTTGGATTTTCGAGTTTAGATCTGCCTACGTTTTACCTGTTTGCCTGTGTTTGACCCTGCCTGCTTTTGTGACTATGCCTTGAAATTAAACTAAGAGAACCCAGCACATGGATCCGCCTCCTATCTCAGTCCCTGTGTTCACGCTCCGCATGACAGAATACATTGCCGCACCAGGATCCAGCGGGTTGGCAGAGGACCCTAGTGAGCAGCTGCTGCAAAAGTCAAGATAATTCCTCTATGGAGGACTATGTGGTATGATTCTGTGCTCTAGTGAATGAAGTTTCATTCTATGATGAACAGTTTTTTAAAAATATATTTTGCTATGGACTTAATGAGCCGTACAAGGATTTATTAGCAATGACTGGGAATAACTGGACACTGATGGAGTTTCTGGACCTTGCATTATTCCTGAGTGGTTCATCGTTCACCGAGGGTGACGCAAAGGAACGGGGCGCTGCACTCACTCACAAGATGGCTACCTTCCCCGAGCCACAGCCCAAGATGGCCGCCAAGCCAGAGCCATCCTGAGTCAGCACCCGTCATGGCCGCCCATCCTGAGTCAGCACCCATCATGGCCGCCCATCCTGAGTCAGCACCCGTCATGGCCCTAGACCATAGTCTAGGGAAAATGGTACCATGCTGACTGTTGTTTTTTCAGTTGATGCACTGTTTCTATTGTTTCTTCAATTGTAAGTCGCTTTGGATAAAACCATCTGCTAAATGCATAAATGTAAATGTAAATCCTGAGTCAGCACCTGTCATGGACCTCCGCTGCATGCTGGAGAAGAGTGAAAGGGGCTGGGTAAAGGAGAAATCTGAGCTGCTGGAATGCTTTGACTCAGAGAAGAAGGAGTGGGAAAACCAACTTCTGGACATGCAACATAAGATTGAGGAGGTAAGTTTCCCGCAATAATGAATTACAACCATTATTTTTGTGGTCTTCTGGTTAGTGAGTTGGTCTTGTAATTAGTAGGTTGCCTGTTTGATTCCAGCGCTGGCAGGTTGCAACTTTAGTAAATGTAATGTAAGTTGCAACTTACATTTTGGGTATGGGCACCCAGATGTTTATCTGACTAAACATGTCACTTTCACTCACTTTCGAACCCCAATGCTTGGTTGAGATTTTAAATAATTGTACAATTTTTGATGTTTGCTTCCAAGGTAAATGAAAAAACTGCCTTAGCCTTGATGGTTAATGGTAATGCCTAAAATTGGAATCCTCTGAAATCCTGAAAAAAATTAAACCTCTTGGAATTTCAAGTGACTGAAATCATTAATTTTGGTAGGCCTGTGTCTGTATTTAAATTAAATTTGTAGTTTAAAATACTTTTAATTTCCAAATGGACCTTCATCTTTAATTTGTGGTTCTCCATCTTCAGCAGGAGGTGCCACTTATATATGGTACATCCTGTGAATAAAGGAGAACAGTCTAGAGTTGCAGATTATAATGTCTAAGTCTACAAACATGAAAGTAGCAACTCACTTCATTTCTAGAAGCAGCCAGTGGCACATTTTGCAGGAAAGACTGACTGACACACACACACACAGAGTGCCAACTCTGTCGGTGTGAGATTTTGAGGATTTTGAGGACTCCCACTTTTTGGTAGCTACAATTAATTTAATTCAATTAAAGGTATCATTTCAACTACATTACTTTCATTGAATGCCAATATTAGTCTACTTACCGCTCTATAAATTGTTTTTATGCTTTGTCTTCACCTTTTTTTTTACATTGACACCCAGGGGTGGACTGGCCATCTGGCAGACCGGGCATTTTCCCGGTGGGCTGATGGACTTCTTAGGCTAATACATCTCATATACCATTTTTAAATAAATGGTATATAAGATGTACATCTTTTTGATGCCATAATGCATCTGTCAAATAAGTCATGTATAAATTTTATCGCAGAAAGACCGGCCCATGAGTCACTTAATCCACAGGCCATTTCCTCTTTAATTGACATTCAGCTGGCGTTTTCGACGATCACTGTTCTGGGCTTCTTATGTACCACATGAGCAAGGTTTTGATAAGGTTTGATAAGTGCGGCTGGAGTTAACTTTGATGAAACATAGCTAAAATGTTTTAAACTTGTTCTAATGTTTTAAACTTGTTCTGGGCTTCTTATGTACCTCATGAGCAAGGTTTTGATAAGGTTTGATAAGTGCGGCTGGAGTTAACTTTGATGAAACATAGCTAAAATGTTCTAAACTTGAACATATTCTTTATTAATTCTTAATCATATAAGCACCGCTATCATTAGCGACTTTGATGGAATATCCCGCATGTGCCCATTTGGGTTCAAATCCATAATTTAAATGGTCAGCTGGATTGGGGTCATTATATTACACTGCGGTCTTGGTCTTTTTTAAGTGAAGTGACATATTTGTCAGTTACGGTTGCCCATAACCGAAATGTGACCTCTGCATTTAACCCATCCATGTGAGGAGTGAACACACACTGCAAGTCATGTGAACACACACACACACCCGGAGCAGTGGGCAGCTATCCCTGCAGTGCCCGGGGAGCAATCGGGGGTTAGGTGCCTTGCTCAAGGGCACTTCAGTTGCTATCGGCCGGTGCTGGAATCGAACCAGCAACCTACTGATTACAAGCCCGACTCCTTAACCAGTAGACCACAACTGCCCCCGTTATTTAACATTTAAATAATATGTTGATTAGAAAAGACTGATTGTGATCAATGTGTGCTATGTGACTCTGATTATACACAATATTATCAAATAAAAATGATAAAGTATGAGCCGGAGAGTAGAACAAAAATGTGCGTCAGAAGGGCTGTTTCTAACTGACAAGAGCTTTTGCAGCGAAGAAGTGACTTTATTAAATGGTAATTAGCTCTTTTATTTAAATAGTGTGCCATTTTGTTTCACGTTCGACTAAAAAGTAAAATAAATGGCACAATAACATGTCCAACACAGATGATAGCAAATTAACAATGCTAATAGAAGCGACCCTGGCAGTGAATAAGTGTTGATGCAGTTCTAAATGGCAAATAGTCAAAGTTAATAAGTCTCACTTTTCATCTTTCACTCTGCAGCAAGTGGCATTTTAAGCAAAATTCAAGTCTTTAAACTAAGACTTAACCAACAAAGAAAGCAATATGGACGTTTAGATGTGGAGGAGGATAAATTGTTCACGGCATGGTCAAATGGCTATTAAAATTGCAAGCTGTAAAATTTCTGCTGGTCCTGTGGTTATGGCCAGGTCTGGATCTAGCTTTAGTTTTTTGTTGATTCCAGATGGTTGTTGATTCTGCATGGGTTTGGGTCTAGCTTTAAAATAATAGACAGATCCAGGTCAGTTTTGCGTATTACATTTCTGCATATCTTTGGGTTCTTGGACCTTGGAAGTTCTTGGACCTGTGAAGACTTTGTGTTGTATGTAAAGTAAACTTATTTCTAGAGTGCAAACAGTTATGCATTTGCTCTTTATTTATGCTACAGAACAGGTCTGGCAGAATAGTTTAAAATGTATAAGAGGCACATTTACATGTTTTGGAATTGCACTAAGCACTGTTTCACATTTGATTTGTTTTTTTCCAGTTGTACAATGAAGTAAAGGCACAGAGTAAGGGTGGCCCTCTCAAACCAACCACCAATCTAAAAAAATGGCACCTCAAGGCTCAGCTCAAGTTCAGCCAGCACTTTGTTGAGTGATGCCCAGAGCAACGACTATTATAAAGCTCTTACTCAGCAAAGTAATACCAGCCTCAACTTCCCAAATCAACCCTATCACAACTCCAGTGAATCCAATAACGGGTACAACAGGGATCAGAATGAACTATTTAATTCTCAAGGTGATGAGAAACATGAGCTTAGACACGACACTGCAGAGCTGGAAGAAATTCTGGAAAGCTGTTTGAAATTGAAAAAGGCACACAAACTGTGCTTCACTGGACAAGATGACCTTCTTAAACCTCTTAGAGGATTTCAGAGCATGGTAATAAACTGTGAAAGTGACAAGAAGGACAATACTGCTCTTAATGCGGTAAGGCTGTCTTGGTCATAATACAATTTAATGGGACACTATTACACCAATGGGCTACACATTTTTATAGTCCACTTTAGACATAATACTAACTGTAAATGACTTTGCAACTACCTAAAGGACTGCCCTGACTAAGGAATTTTCCACTGGTAGTCATTCATTTAAACCATTAGTTGCATGTTCATAGCCATTTCATGAACATGAATAGATGTTAAAGGAAGCTATTTCATGAACATGAAAGCAATAAGTTAAATACATATCGCAAATTTTAATGAAATAAAATCATGTAATCATAGTATTTTACAATTAGTCATATTATCATTTATTGAAAATTTTATAAAATCTAAACTATATTTCTTACATATGTGTGTAAGTGCTCAGAGACGGTGGATCCATGTGCAGCTCTTTATTAGCATAGTCAAAAGGCAAGGGTCAAAACCAGCAAACAATAACAAATACAAGTAATCCAGAATCATAACACAGTAAACAGGGACAGGCAGCAAGAATCAATAATCCAATAAACAGTCCAAGTAATACACAAGATAAACAAACCAGGGAAACCGCTCAGAAATGTTAGCATATGCAAAACAAGACTTCGCAATTATTAACGTGCAAACACAGACGGTGCGTCCGAAATCGCATACTTCCCTACTATATAGTATGCGAAAAACAGTATGCGAGGCAAGCAGTATGTCTGAATTCGTAGTATTCGAAAATCAGTAGGCGAGAAGTACCCGGATGACTTACTACTTCCATCAGCATAGCGTATGTACTACGTCCGAATTCCATTCATACTACCCATATTCATACTATATAGAACGTACTGTTTTAACAGTCATGAAGTATGTTCAAATTCAAATGTAGTACCTACTTAAGCAGCATGCGATTTCGCATGCACCGAGAATCTTTATAGAGTCCTTAATTGGCAATGGGAAACACCTGGCATAGGCGTGGCCCAGATACGGAGCTTATGGCTAATGTAGTCTCTAATACTCCAGTGGCGGTTCCCACTGGCGGCCAGACCGGATTCATGACAATGTGTTTGCAGGGTGCCAGACTAATGAGTTCAAGTTCAATTTATTTATAAACCGCTTTTCACAATGGCTCATTGTCACAAAGCAGCTGTACAAGTGTAAAAGAAAATATCCAATGATATTTAAAGTATGTTAACAAAACTTGAAATTAAACAGTTCTAGCAATAAGAAAACAGACATCGTAATCAACACACTCAACCGAACAGATATAACAGATATAGAAAGTATACAAATAATTAGTGTAATGTCAAAACTAGTGTCAGCAGACTGGAGAAAACAAACCTTGTGAGAAACCAGGCTAGGCCGGGAGGGCCAGTTCTCCTCTGGCAAGTTAAAGCTGCAGTCTGTAACCAAGACTATGATTAATTCAATATGAAGCTGGATGATTAAGTGGTGGAAATGTCCAAATGGTGATTTTAGTTTAAAGATAAGAGAAAATGCCATTTTAGTTTAAAGATAAGAGAAAATGACATGTTAGGTGGTAAATACCACAAGTTACTGATAGCAGCTCTAATAACAATCTGCTTGTTACAGTACTGGCTATGAACTGATGATTTAGGTTATTTACTGGTTAGAGAAAATCATATATAACAACTGAAATGACAGCATTATTAACATAATGTGGAAGCGAATGACCAGCACTGGAGTCGGCCAGGTAGTGCACCCTCTGGGAAACGCCTTGATGACAGGGACCACATCCAGGAGGAACTGGTGACCGTGTTTGCCCGCCGATGAGTGCTCTGCAATGATGCCGGGAATCTAGAGAGTAACTTCTCGGATTTATTTCAGAGTGTTCATACGACCCGCTTTCTTCCCCAGGATACACGAGAGGCTGTCGGACAGATCTTCAGGAAACCCAGTCTAGAGAAACAGCACTTGGACCACAGCATCAAAACAAAGTATATTCAGTGTCCCACTTTTCTGCATGAAAATAGCTTGTGATTGAAATCGAGTTTAATGTAAAGAAGTTGTTCTGTATTACTTGTTTAATCCTTAATAATAATCTTCACTGTTATCCTGTTTGTCAATCAATTACATAATTGTATTCTGTTTAGAATGAATTAACACTCAATTTTGTATTCATATTTATTCAATATACATTCAGAGCAGCTTCACTTCCATTTAGTTTAACACCAGTCAAGTCACGGCCAGCAAAAAGACTTCATCTTGAATTTGAAGAGGACATTAAGATGAAAATCTGCATTGCCTGCAAGACATAGAAAGAAAGGCATTTAGTACATTTTAATACATTTGTTCTGGGTATGATTCAAAATGATGTCTGCCTGATTTGCGTAACTAATAAAAATTGTTATTGCAGTGATGTACTTTCTTACTCTCTTTATTCTGTTTCGTTCAACCAAATGTGGATTAGTCTCATTACACACTGCTAGTCAATGGGTCACCTTTCTCTTAGTCACAAGCGGCCATAGTATATGTTAAAATAAATATAGCATAAATATATATGCATGTTATATATATTGTTATATGTTTATGTTCTCGTTGAGTGTTACTCATTATGGCAGTGACTATATGGCTCAGGCGAATGTACAGCATTAAATAATGATAAACTTTTGGCCCAATTACGCTGTCATGCTCATTAATTCTTGACTTACACTGTGGCACAAATCTACAGTCTCAAATTCTGTTTTCGTTTCGAACGGGGCAGATGCGCACCGTCAGCCCAAGATTAACACGCAAACCTGAAGCCCCCGTTCATAAACAGTTTTACATTAAACTATAGTTAGTATAAAGTCTTGATTCATGATGATGCAAAGGATTAATGTCCAAATAGATGTAGTGGCTATAACTTTATTATGACGGGAGAACTTTGTGGGCACATAACGCTGAAAGCGTTCAAACAAACATTACAAATAACTTACCATTGAGAAACATGTAAATCCTGCCTTTGCTTAACAGGCGGTTCCTCTAATTCAGTGCCCTTCTCTGATTCGGCTCAAACATAAGGCTGAATCTGCGCCATAGCTGTCGGTCCGTGTGTTTGGGTCAGTAAATGGTTCCGCATATGTTTCGAAGCCAGGAGACAACGTCACATAATTATTTTTTCGTGTTGCAGTTAAGGTAGCCAAACAGCGTAAAGAGCTCCGCATATCATTATGAGGTTGTCAGAGCCCCTCCAGCAACGCAGAATTTGCGCAGAGCGCTCAAATTCACCCGTTTAATAGCCCTGCCATAAAATCGCTTTTTAAAAGAGCTTCAAAACAGCTTCGGGGCATTACAGACTTTACCAAAGTGCTGTTCTCTCTATGTCACATCACAGAACAAGAATCTATACTCTGCTCAACCACTCTAGGTCACCTTTAATATGTTTGTCCTCATGTGATTGGATCGTTTTTAACAGCCCTCTGCATGAGCTCAGCAGCTGCACATCAGTTGAACGACAGGTTCAGCAAACTCGAGACGAGTGAAAATTCTGTGTCATCTTTACAAAGAAACCTATTCGCGATGCATTCAGTACATTTATTGCATACTTTACCAGTCAAATAGATTCTTGTTCTGTGATGTGACATAGAGAGAATAGCACTTTGGTTAAATCTGTAATGCCTCAGAAGCTACCTAAAAACCTCTTCAAAAAGGTTTTTATCTTGGGGATATTTAATGTGTGAATTTGAGCATTCTGCGCAAATTCTGCGCCACTGGAGGGGCTCTGACAACCTCATCATGAAATGCGGAGTGCTTCACGCTGATTGGCTGCCTTCACTGCCATACGAAAGAATAATTATGATTGTTAAGCTTGATGTGGTCACTAGTGATGGGAAGTTCAGATAATTTCAAACCAAATCAAACATTCTACAGTTACACAAACACATCTACAGTCACACGACAAACAAGACCAAACTATAATGCTGTAAGAAACAGAAAAGAATAAATCATTATCTACCTGGGTCTTTTGCTCTCCTCGAATCCGAAATGAGTTGTTCGTTCATCATCATCACATGTGACGTGACAGCCCCTACATTTAACCTATGCTATGCTGCATGAGCCAGAAAGAGAATTGATTAGTTCATCTTTTGAATCTTTCGAGTCGTTCGTTCATCATGTGACAGCCCTTTAATTTCACCTATGCTGCATGAGCCGGAAAGAGAATTGATTAGTTCATCTTTTGAGTCTTTCGAGTCGTTCGTTCTTTGAACGTTTTGTGACGTGACAGCATTTAATAGAGAAAAATCCTTACAAACGGATGCATAGTTATTATTATCGTCGTTGTTGTTACTAGTATTTACTCTTACAATTATGTAATGCATTTCAGGTCTCAACGTGTAGCTTTTTATTTGTTACAGTTTATAAATGTGTGAGTTTATGGTTTGTTTCCATAATACTGAATGTGGTAAAAGGAAATAAAGAGTTAGTATCTATTTGATAGAGATACTATTTATTTATTATGTTTTTATTTATTTTGTTAGTGTATTTTAGTCTTCATAAAATGCAATGCCATGTTGTATGATTTATGTCAGATAGGTTATAGAACTGTGTTATGTTATTTAGGATTCATGAAACATTCACTCAATAATACATTACCTTCAATGTTTAAAAGTTGTTTTTTAACTGAAAAGTAACTTTTACTTCCCAATGATACTTAACTTGTAACTAAATAACTTTAATACTTGTAACTTATTTGTGCTATTGTTTAATAAATCTGTGTAAACTATGCTTTTGTAACATGACACTTTAGACATGTGTACACACTCTTGAATTGTTGTTTATTGTTTGTGGGAGGAAAAACACAGAGCTTAATAACATAAACAAATTAACTTAAAATTACAATATTAAAATTATTGCACAACAAGGTAACAATTTGAATTCCACCTTGTGGCTACAATACTGTTTCAACGTATTGTAGTCAAAGGGGTCCAGCAATCTGTTGTGAGACAAACAGCAGAAGCACTCTTGATTTTGTCCATGACATCTGCTCTTAACTAGTCATACAGCCTAGGAATGTATGATGGGTCCAGAGGACATGAATACTCCTTAAAGCCCTTATCCTCCACTATAGAAAATGGCTGAAAGTCACAAGCAATCATTTTCACCAGAGCCTTGTCAAGTTTGCTTTGTCTTAATGGGTCCATTGGTCTTGTTACAAAACTGCCCATTGAAGTTTGCTGTTGTGGCCTCCTTGGCCTAACTGCTCCTTGAATGGTGGTGGGTGCTGCTGGTGTACTGGATGCTGCAGATGTGGTCAGTGTGCTTGCCAAAGCCTTCGAAGGTCCAGTAGAAGAAGTTCTGGTGGTAGAAATAGCTCCAGCTGCTGCAGGGCTATCATCTTCAGTCTCTGCTCTAACTTGTGCTAACAGCACAGTTGGATGTGAGGATTTAAGGTGCCTCCTCAAATTAGAAGTATTTCCTCCTTTGGTTGAAAATGTTTTTTTTCATATGTTGTGGCTAAAGTTGCCACAAAATGGGTCCAAATATCACTCCTTTTTCTGGTGCTCATTGTCCTGAGGTGTTAGAAATCTGTCTGAGGCTGTATTCTTACGTCTCTCACCTTGTGCAAAACAGAGGGGGATGGGGTGGGTGTGGAATGGTCATCGTTCTCTTGTTGAGAGTCTTGAGTGACAGTTGTCCTTTAGTCGAACCACTGTTAAAACTGTGTTTCCCAAGCACATTATATAAGTTAAAGTTCTAAGTAATTCACTTTATCTCTCTAGTTTTATTTAAATTTGAGTTACAACTTGTTGAAGCTTATGTTATCGTTTTCATAACCGTAACATTTTAAAGTAACAATATTCAAATTGAAAATGTTATTTGATTTTATTTTGTCCTTTTTGTCTTCTTATACAAATATTAGACCAATATGTCAAGTCTCCAATAATTGGAAAAACAATTATTATACCAGCAAACTCAAAATTGGTGTAAAAAAATAAACACTATAGTGTGTAATTATTAACTTTTAATGTACTTTGTAATTGTAGGCTTGGATAATTTTATTATATTTAGTGCTTGTTTTCTGCTAGACAAAGACATTGAAAAAATGTCTTTTTTTTATAATGACTTTTTTTATAAATAACACCACAGTACTAAAACATAGTAACAGAAATAGACCTTTTTATTTCTATGAAAATGCCTATTAAATATCTTTTGATAATTTTATGATAATTCCTAAATATGAACATACAACAAATACAGTTTGTCACTTTTTTGGGTCCCCCTTGAAACATTTCCGTTGTGAGGATTTGCAGCGTGTTTTTGTACTTGCGGCGCTATTTTTTTACTTGCAGCGCGTTTCTGTACTTGCGGCGTGTTTCAGTACTTTCCGCGCGTTTCTGTATTTGTTTGTGTTGTTAGGATTTGCGGCACGATTATGTATCGTTTCATTTTTACTGCTCAGTAACAAAAAAACATCTTGCACAAATGTTTATTCCTGCTTTTTCAAAAAAGTCATATTTTGCACTAAATAGAAGTGTAAACTGAGCTTACCTTTCGCTTTAATGACCAGATTTGTCCGTTTCTTATACTGTTTAACACAAACGCGTTAACGTTGCCTGTAAGCGCAGTTTGTTCTTAATACGTGCTTTTCACATTGCAGAAATCACTAAAAATGTTTTATCTTAGTAAGTCACGTATTGCTCTATGCAACACAAGAGAGAAATCACTTTAGAAACAATAATGTTCATTTCGTCTGTACTGGTCAAAACATCTTCCTGGTAAAAAAAAACGGTTCCTTAATTGAAAAACGCAAATGACAAGTTTTGGTCTTACAACTGCAGTACACTATACAACTTTTTTCATTCTTTCTGTGCTTGTTGGTTTCTTAACATAGCATATTACATGCATTACAGTGTTTTGCTGATCTTTTATGGTGAGTTTCATGGGGTAAAAACTTATGCTGATAATATGTTCTTGTTTTCAGTTGATAGTGTGAACTGAATGTGTTGTCTGGTATTCTCTCAAGTGATTCTTCCGTTTAATGGATTATGTATGGAGTTTACTTTGTTTCTTTACTATTCAAGCAAAGAAAAGAAAAAGACAAACAAAAAATAGTTTTAAAAACAGAAAATCAAGATTTGAAAATAAAAATCGACTGTGTTCGCATTTTCTTTCATTTCATATCTAAAACTTCTGCTTTCGAGTCAAAACGTATTGCTTGTGAATCGTAAAGGTTTTCTTGCGAGTCAAAAAGTTTTGCTTGCGAGTCGAAAACTTTTGCTTGCAAATCCAAAAGTTTTGCTTGGGAGTCAAAAAGTTTTGCTTGCGAGATCGACTGAACTGATAGGCGGGGGATCTACATGATCAGAAGGGGTGGATTTCTATTGGTAGCTTGCTTCAGATTGACAGTGTGGGTGGTGCCTGGTCCTCCCGCCCCCTTGAACAAGGCGTGAACGCGGTCTTTAGTGAGATATTGAAAAGTCGCTCTGTTCACGAAGTTGTTTAAAATTCAGGACAGCAAGGACATAAGTTGCATAGATCTTGTTGTTAGAGGTTCACATACTTTACATTCGTTAAAAAAGTGATGAAAATACGTTCAGAAAAAAGTAAACTAGGTCGCTAGCATAGTGAATAAAAGTACATAAACACACATAAATATATACAGAATAACAGTACATAAAAACCTGTAACAACAAGATCTAGGTTAAAACCACCGACACTGAGAAAACCCGATATTAAAAATCATTACAGCTTATGTTGTATGAATTTTAAACGGCTTTGTAAACATGGCGACTTACCTTTCAATATCCCACTAAAGATCGCGTTCCCACACTCTTAGCTGGAATTAGTTGACTTAACTAAAACTTTGCTTGGAAACCCGTTGCACTGATCCGTTTAAGTTTTTGCACAAGTTGAAAGTTAAGTTGTATTAACAATTTTGTGGGTTCATTAGACAAATCAATTTTTTATTAGTAGTCATTAAAAATCAGTTCACATTTTTTACACAATATTGATTTAAGGTGGTTGATTTAAATGTTATATTTACGTAATGCCTTAATACTTAAATTTAATGTATATGATATATAATGATACTTAAATTTCAGAAACAAACAATAAGATTCAAGATTCAAAGTGTTTATTGTCATATGCACAGTGAGGAAACGAAGTTTCCCTGTGCAATGAAAAACTTTGCTGTTCGCACTGAATGCTGTATACATCACAACAACAAGTAACAAAGTAATATAAAGAATAAAATGTCAAACTAATATAGTTCGCTGATACAAAAAATGCTACATGGTAAATTAGACTGTAAACATGTGTACACATTAACTATAAAACACAGGACAAAAACAGTACAACAGTACAGTTGGTACAGCAAAAATAATACAGTGCAGTGCAAAACAGTATGACACTGCAGTAGATAATAGCAGCACAGTAATCATGTGCAAATTGAAATGTGCAGCTGAAATGTGCCAACAGATGTGCAAATTGAGATGTGCAAAATGCATAACAGTCAGGAGACATGTCTTTGTCTGAGAACTACCCATTTAACAGTCTGAATAGAAAGCAGCTTTTCCCGGTTTTGCCTGCATGCGCTAAGCACATGAAGCACTTCTGCGGGGACCCGAAAGACTTTAAGCACAGTTTCACGGGTCTTGAGGTGAAAGATATAGCTTCGCATGGCATGGGTGACCCCCCCGCTGTCGAGCCCTCTATCGCGAGACACCTCAACCCCTCTAAGGGTGGGATGCTCGCCCCCCGAAACCGGTTCTTCCGGGTAAGGTGGATCGCTTCTCCGCGTCCATCCTCCAGGCCTCATATAAGTCGTCAGTTTTGGCTGTGAGAGCGCTGAACGTCTCCTCCTTGCTCTCCGCTTACCAGGCCGAGTTGTTGGAGGAAATGGGGCAGCATTTGGAAGGAGATCGTTACAGTGAACGATCTTGTCCTGCGCAATGCCCGCCAGGCTGTCCAGGCTTGTGGAATAAACCACCCAACCCGCAGAATAACCCCCCGTCTGCTAAGCATTGGGGAAATGTCCTTCTCCGCGGCCGCAGCGAAGAAACCCCCTAACCCCCTCAGTCTGACCCCAAACGCAAACAACCGCTTTTTTATTTTTGGGGACAGGGGATTTTCAGTCAGGGTTCACGGGCTACAGGCCTTTTGGACTCGTGTTCTGCCCCTCCTTTTCCCCCGCTCAAGAAACGGAGGGTTTCTGTTTACGGGGCCTGTCCCCCCCACACCCGTGGGTGCACACCCAATGTTCAGACGGGCTTCAATGTTCCATTCGCTGCCCAGCGTAAGTTTCCCCGCTGTGAAAGTGGCAAGGGGTTTTTATTTTGTGTTTCAGCAGGAAAGTGCACAAGCAGTGTCACCACACAGCTCCCTACACGATCCTCAACAATGTTTAATAAAGAACAATAATTCAAATGAATCAACAAAATTCGTTTATCAGCGCGAATAGCTTTCAGAGCCCTCGCATGTCGCCCCTAACTCTTCTAATAGATGGCGCCATTGTATCACAAATGAACTGACCGGCCGCATCAGCAGCGCTGAGCGATTCTCCGGTTTGTGTGGGAACTTTCGCGAATCATATAACGGCATGGCAGTCTGTGTCAGCTTCCGAATGGGTGAGTCGCACTATAGTGAGGGGGTAAAGAATTCAGTTTGTAACAAAACCCCCGCGTGTCAGCTGAGTTCTCTCTTCTCACACAGAAGACGAAATATCTGAAGACGAAATATCTTACCTTTTAAAGAAGGGGGCGATACGGGTTGTTCCCCCCGCATCTATGCAATCAGGGGTTTTATCCACCGTTCTTTCCTGGTTCCGAAAAAGGACGGATCGCTTCGTCCCATTTTGGATCTCAGAGTGTTGAACAAACATTTGAGGAAATACAATTTCAGAACGTTAACGCACACCACTCTCTCTCGCTCAATTCACCAGAACAACTGGTTCACATCAGTCGATCTGAAAGATGCTTTTTTCCACATAAGCATTTATCCTCCGCACAGAAAATTCATTCGTTTCGCCTACCTAGGCGTATATTACGAATTCACAGTTCTCCTATTCGGGCTTTCTCTGAGCCCGCGGGTGTTTTGTCTCTCTGCAGAGGCGGGTCTAGCCCCGCTGAGAGTAGCGGGTCTAAAGATCCTGACATGTATAGACGATTGGCTCATCATAGCCGATTCCAGAGAGAAAGTGGTGAGGGACACGCATCGTGTGCTCGGTCATATCACTTCGCTCGGTTTCAGAGTGAACATGAGCAAGAGCAATTTCACTCCCGCTCAGAATGTTATATTTTTGGGTCTGGAGCTGAACTCGGTGACGACGCGCGGGCGTCTGTCAAAAGAGCGCGTTCTCTCTCTATTGAATTGCCTTTCGCAATTCAAGGAGTGAGCGAGGGTGCAATATCGCACATGTCTCAGATTACAAAGTCTTATGGCATCGGCTATTTAAGTCTTACCTCTGGGCCTTCTGAGAATGAGGGCGTTCATGAAGTGGGTTTTATCACTTCATCTCAGCCCTTTACGCGATCTCTGTGGCTCTGTCTCAGTGACGCGCTCTCGTGCATAGTAGCACTGCGCCACTGGAAAGATGCGGAGTTTTACGCGCACGGGACCCCCTTGGGGGGTCATGCTGCTTACGACAGATGCATCCTTGACAGGAAGGGGGGGCTACTCAGGAGGGCAGGACAGTGAATGGTGTGTGGCCAAACACTCTTCAGTCAGCCCATATAAACTACGTGGAGCTCCTCACTGTGTGGAAGGCTCTGAGACATTTTCTGCCTCGCCTGCAGGGGCATCATGTGCTGGTCTGCTGCGACAATACCACAGCTGTAGCACATATAAACCACCAAGGGTTCCTCCAAGCCTCATGCTCTGGCTCACAAGCTGTTAGTATGGACCAGGCAGCACTTTCTGTCATTATGAGCCACCCACGTGCCAGGCATTCTGAACAGGGGTGCGGACCTTTAGTCGAGGGGGAACCCACTCTATGGAGACTGGCGCCTCCACCCTCAGGCTGTGGGTCTGCTGTGGCAGAGATTCGGTCAAGCAGCCGTAGATCTCTTCGCCTCGCGGGAAAACGCTCATTGTCCTATGTTCTTCTCGCTAAGGGACGAAAGCGTGCCTCTCGGTGTGGACGCACTAGCCCATCCGTGGCCCCACGGCTACGCGTTTTCCCCCCTTTGCCTGATAACGCCTACCCTGGCCAGGGTGAGAGAACAGGGCCTGGCTCTGATTCTCATAGCGCCCAGGTGGCCAAAAGCTCCGTTAAGCTCCCGTTAAGCACGGATCTTCTCTCTCAAGCGGACAGGGAGATTTACCACCCACATCCAGACAGGGTGGCTCTTTGGGCCTGGCCCGTGAGAGGGCTAACTTAAACACTTTGGGACTCCCCCCCTCGTGTTATTGCCACTATTCAGAATGCTAGGGCTGCTTCCACACACTCCTTGTATGACTGTAAGTGGCTTGTATTTGAAAGCTGGTGCGATTGCCGTCATATCAGTAATTTCATATCAGTGCTCGGTCTCTGATATATTATGCTCATTGACAAGACCTAATTGACAAGGGTAGATCCTTTTCTACTATTAAGGTCTATTTAGCAGCTATCGCTGCTTGTCATGTCGGGTTCGATGGCACGACAGTGGGGCAACACCCCCTTATTCGCAGATTCATGAAGGGTGCTCGCCGTGCCCTTCCTGTGTCTAGAAAAACTGTGCCTCAGTGGGACCTCTCCATGGTGCTGGAGGCTTTGGCACAACAGCCTTTCGAGCCTTTGGGGAGCATTTCCCTCAAATTTCTGTCATTTAAGACAGCGCTGCTCCTCGCTTTGGTGTCTGCCAAACGTGTGAGTGATTTGCATGCACTCTCTGTGCATGTCTCGTGCGCTCAATTCTCTCTTAGCGGAGATAAAGTTTTTCTCAGGCCTAACCCGACCTTTATGCCTAAATGCTTCCCAGCATTCACATGTGAGGTGATCGAGCTGTCCGCTTTTCACCCACCTCTTTTTTCCTCCACGGAGGATCGAAGGCTGAATGCTCTTTGCCCTGTATGTGCCCTGCGTGCATATATTGACAGGCCTAGTTCCTTTAGGAGGAGCGACCAGCTCTTTGTTTCTTGGGCCCCTCCTTTCACAGGTAACCCCATTTCTAAACAACAACTGTCTCATTGGCTTGTGGAAGCTATATCTTTGGCATATGCATCTAAGGGGGTGCAGCCCCCAGGGGGCGTCAGAGCTCACTCTACCAGAGGCATGGCTGCCTCTTGGGCTCTGTTTAGGGGAGCACATTCTGTACTAGGAGTACACACATGTTGCTAAGCATGTTCATCACCTGGCGACGCTTATGCTCTGTGTGCATGTTGCCATGCTTATGTATGTTACATATTACCACATGTTTTCATACAGTTTCTGGATACGTTCTTCATCATGTGTGTGGGTTACTTTTTGTGACGTGTCTTGCACCACCTTTCAGGTGACCATCCTCTGGCTGTCAGAGCCTCACCCTGAGTGTATTGGGCAACCGGGGAGCTGTCCATATCTCCCATAGGTGAATCTCGAACACGAGATAATGAAAGAGAACAATAGGTTACTGACCGTAACCTCGGTTCTCTGAAACATCGAGTGGAGAGATCCACCAAGTCTGCCCCGCTTGCGGCACAAGAATCGAATATGCTCACTGAGGTTGGGTAGCGCATACAGGGTTTTTATGCACCAGGTAAGAGGGCGGTACCTCACCTGGCATAGGACACGCGCTACTGTCTGTCAAGCCAGGCTTGGTGCAATTGGATGCTTCTGCAGAGGTCAGGTCGGATGCCCTTCCCATAGGTGGATCTCTCCACTCTATGTTTCAGAGAACCGGGGTTGCGGTTAGTAACCTATTGATTTGCAAGCAAAACTTTTCGACTCGCAAGCAAAACTTTTGGATTTGCAAGTAAAACTTTTCGATTCGCAAGCAATACGTTTTGACTCGAAAGCACAAGTTTTAGATTTGAAATGAAAGAAAATGCGAACACAGTCGACTTTTATTTTCAAATCTTGATTTTCTGTTTTTAAAACTTTTCTTTGCTTGAATAATAAAGAAACAAAATAAACACCATAGTTATGCAGCTCAAAAGTATTGCAAACACGCTTGTTTAAACTAGAAAAGTCTCTTTTCTTTGCATTTCCTACCAATCCTGAATTTCTGCTTAAACATGTTGGTCAATTCTAACTTGATGTTCCAGTGTTGTTTAATGTCTAATTTGAGCTTGCTTATTTGTTTCACTAGAATTACAATTAGTGTTTAATGCTTCTGAAAACCACAGGACTCACTTTGTAATCACTGCTCTAACGGGACACTGTAATGCAATTCAATAGATAAATGCATTGCCTTGCTGATTTTGATCCGATGCTTTATTACACTGAAAGATAACACTGCAAAATACATAAAAATGCGTTTCGACTAAACTCGTTATATCCTTTCATTTGTACTGCTCAGTAACAAAAAAACATCTTGCACAAATGTTTATTCCTGCTTTTTGGAAAGTCGTCTTTTGCACTAAATAGAAGCGTAAACTGAGCTTGCCTTTCGTTCTAATGACCAGATTTGTCCGTTTCTTATACTGTTTTACACAAAAGGGTTAACTTGCCTGTAAGCACATTTTTGTTCTTAATACGTGCTTTCGTTGTTTCACAATGCAGAAATCACTAAAAATGTTTTATCTTAGTAAGTCACGTATTGCTCTATGCTACACAAGAGAGAAATCACTTTAGAAACAATAATGTAAATTTCGTCTGTACTGGTCAAAACATCTTCCTGATAAAAAAAAAAACAATCGGTTTCTTAATTGATAAACGTAAATGACAAGTTTTGGTCTTACAACTGCAGTACAGCATACAACCTTTTTTTATTCTTTCTGTGCTTGTTGGTTTCTTTACATAGCATATTACATGCATTACAGTGTTTTGCTGATCTTGTATGGTGAGTTTCATGGGGTAAAAACTTATGCTGATAATATGTTTTTGTTTTCAGTTGACAGTGTGAACTGAATTTGTTGTCTGGTATTCTATCAAGTGATTCTTCCGTTTAATGGCTTACGCAGCTCAAAAGCATTGCAAACACGCTTGTTTAAACTAGAAAAGTCTCTTTTCTTTCCATTTCTTACCAATCCTGAATGTCTGCTTAAACATGGTCAATTCTAACTTGACGTCAGAGTGTTGTTTAATGTCAAATTTGAGCATGCTTATTTGTTTCACTAGAATTACCATGTGTTTTTATGCTTCTGAAAACCACAGAACTCACTTTTTTAATCACTGCTCTAACGGGATACTGTACTGCTCAAAGCAATTCAACATTGCCTTGCTTGTTTTGATCCGATGCTCTTTTACACTGATAGATAACACTGCAAATAAGTAAAAACGCGTTTCGCCTCAAAAGTCTCAAACCTTCTGTAACCAGAACTTCCCACACAATGGCTGTGTGTCAAGAAAGGATTCTGTAACCAGACGTTTCCACACAGAACTATGTGTGTCTCATTTGCCAGGTATGATTTATACTGTTTCTTTACTTTTGCTTTCTGTTGACCATTTACTCTAAATTGGAATTTTAATTATTTTGTAACTCATGTTTTGACCTGCCTGGCATAATAAATTGATTTTCTTGGTCTATTTGAAATTTTTCACAAATTTCTATTTCCAGTAGATTAGAGGAGTCTGATGTAACCGCAAAATCATTGTGTCAGGATAAGATCATACTGGGACTTTTGAATGGAGCAGGTAGCATATCAAACAAGATCTCCAGATTTCTGTCTATCACCTGACTTAGCAAGTTGCATGATCGTGACTTAGAGAACTATTATTAAACAAGAGCAAGCAGGTAGTGGCCAGATTTAATAATATTAGTTTACCCAGCAACCTCTGACTAAAATCAAACTAACCGTTTTGTGTCCGTGAGATCTGCGAAAATCTGTACAGCGCGAGACTGTGCGATATTGGGTCCCTAATGAAAGAATACTTAAGAGTATGAGAACTTCTAAATAATCAAGCCCTAAATTATGGTCAACAGATGCTTTGAAGCAACTTATCAAATATAAATTGGAGTCAGATTAGAATTAGAAACTGAGTCAATTAAAACCAAATTATAATGAATTATATCATAAAAATATAAAAATATCATAAAAACACTGACTAAGACAGAACACACGAGATACCTTCACCCATGCCATTGGATTCCGTCGTTGGGCCAATGGGTGGTCCTTACAACCTGGTGACCCCGACGTGAACTCCAACAAGTGAGTTGTCTTTTCAGTGCAATATCCTGATTTGCATTAGCAAAGAAATCTTCACTCTATCCAGCTGTTGTGGTAAGTGAATTCTTATTTGTCTTGCAGAAATGTTAAGGGAAAGCCAAAATGCATTCTGTATAGACACATTTATAGAATGGGTCGGAATACCCACTGTTACACTGGAGACCATAGAAATCCAGTAAGGTTTAAGAATTAGATAAAACCACATTATCAGGGACATGATAGCAGCAGTTTAGATAAGAAACAAATTTCCCTGCTCAGCAAATCTAAAATCTCTTTGTTTGCCTATGCAGCAAGAGAGTAAATCTAAATTGGAGTAACATCATACAAATTTTATTCTGGTATTTAGTAATGGGTAAAAGGAATCAATTCCTTTCATGATTGTTTATACTATCATAATAAGTGTGCATCATTCAAAGAATGATTAGTTTTTCTCTATGAGATTGTGGAAATTGTCAAAGAAACAGTTTAGTCCAATTTTCTAGAGACTGTGGAAGCCATAAAATAGAACATATAGCATAGTCCTGAATTCACTATAGGAATGTAGAATTTCTATCAGTGCAAAATCAGTGGGAGCCAGTCTTTCTACATTCTTCTATGCCTCAACATAAACTGAAATGTTAGTTTTAAACATCTAAAAGTAGTTGTGCTTCATGATGATCTGCCCAACCTTTTCATATTCAAATAGATTGCATTTGCATTTAGGCAAAATCATACAAGATACAATTTTTCTTGTTAGACAATGTTCCAGGGGTTCCTGTTGAGTAGTTTTTTAAATAACCTGTGGGATGAGGAAGACTGTACAGAGTGTGGAAGATCGTTCCACCATCGGGGGATATTGTAAGTAAAACTGTGGGGTGACAGAATGCGTTCAGTGGATGGAATGGAAATGGAATGGATGGAATAAGACAGTGTTTGTTTGATGAACGTAAGTATCTGGAGGGAGTATATATTTGAAAGAGTTGATGACGGTAGGATGGTGCAGAACCGGTGGTCGTTTTGTAGTAGGGTTAACTTAAGAACTCCTAGTGTTAACTTTGTCTAAAGAGCAAAAGAAACTTGTATCATTCCATATGGTCACAAGGATACTCTAGTTGAGCAGAGGTGTGAATCCTGGACTCAGCAGGTGGTTTATTTGATGTTAACATTAATAGTCCAGTTGTTGATTTTGGCCTGTTGTGGCACAGACAGTGATAAACTGATACAGCTGCTGCAGAGACATTCTCAATCTTGCAGTTACAAACATCTAGAAGCCCTTAAGAGACCAGTAATAAAATTATTTTAATTTATACTATTTTTAATATAATATAGTTTAGATTACAGTCTTACTATAATGTACATTATATTATAATGGCCAAGCAAGCCTTCGTTGGCAAAATGTGATGCATTTAATGCATTTCTAACCTATATGGGTGACCACCAAAGGTTTAGAAATGATGTTTATTTACAGTATGTCTGTTGTCCTAACATCTCTCTTTTCAGGTTGACCTCTGTAGCTACTTAGGAGCCAATTAACAAAGAGGTGTCTGGTCCCAAATACAGATACAGAACCTGAAAGGCAGGAGGATGGGTGTGATGTTACTGGAAAAGGCCATTCACATCTAAAAGCACTATTTAAAACAAAAGTAGGTATGGGCTTTCCGGTGTCACACCGGAATCAAATTGTGCACCAACAATTGTTGTAGGTTAGAATCCACCCATCTCTCAGACATGAACATATAGTGCACACAATTTTACCAACACAACATCATAACAGTGCAACCTGATATAACCTTTAAAGGTATTCAGATGCAAAATTCTACACATGTATGATTAATGGTTTAGATTCCAAAAAGTAATACTTTACTAGGAATATTGAATCTGTCATACATGTAAAATCATACAACTTCTCACATATAAGAAAATGAATGTTAATGTTAACCTTCATGTATTTACAATATTCTGTTGATTTATGTGGAGCATTGCATTTAATAACAGAAAGGCATGGATTAAAACAAATCTATCTCTAAACCCTATGTTGCAAAATATAGGTATAGAATGAAATAATTGGCATTGTTGCAAGCCAGAGGGCCCCTGATTTGATCAACCGTGTGTTTTTCCGTCAACTTAATACCATTGAATGTGACTTGGCCTACACATCATATTCACAGAATTTGTTTTTAGTAACTAAATAAGAGGTTCAAAATTTATCTCTGTGTTGTAAGTTACTTCATAGAAATCTTGAAGACCTGCATAGATAACTTGCATTCTAATTTTGAATTGGCAGTAGAATACATATATTGTATATTAAACTGAATTACTTAATTGTTCATTATTATTATATGCTCTAGTGATGTATACCACTTAGTGAATATGCCAGTTAAATTGACTGTTGCCTCTCTTCCTTTGAAATACACAAATCAAGTATATCTAAAATCCACTTTATGCTGTATAGGCATAGTTGTGAAGAATTTGAATATTTAAATGAGACAAATGACCATAAAAGGAAATGTGACCTTATTTACTAATCATACCAGATGCCTTGAAACATCTTGTGTTATTTTGTTTATGCTTATGATGATTTACCACCATTCTCTCCCAATGAATTCATGTCCATCAGTGGCTAGTCATTACATTGTTCGGCATATGCTGTTCAAATGTGTCACTTGGTGATCTGTGTCAGTTAGAAAAAGTTCTTCACTAATGGAACTCAGACCTGTCCTGTAAACCTTCTCCTAGAGGTAACAGAAGACTTCTGTAGGTCAGCTGAATGTTCTGGGGAGGATTTCACTAGACGCTGATGGTTTTCCCTATGGACTATGGACATGGTACAGCAAAACATATTATCTCAACAGATCATCTCAATGAGCAACAGCAAGGATTCTGTCCAGTTCATCACAGTATGTGTGCACCTGGTGCAACTGGGTTTTCGTGGATGTGTGACTGGCAGTGTTTTTCCTGTTTGTTCTCTTTATTCCAGTGCCTGACAATGACCCCTTGAGGACTATTCTAAGATTTCCCCAAGGGGCCAGGGGAGGAACTGTAAGGCAGCTGGCTCCAGTTTGTCTGCGAGAAGGCATCATAAAACAACAACAAAGTTTATGGGTTGACCTTAGGCTGACACCTTTCAGTCTCCTTTCTTCCCCCTCTGCATACCATTTGCTAGGTTCTGATCACAGAACATTAACTAAGCATGTTGTGTAACTTGTGAAATAATCAAGATTTCATATTCATGTTTAATATCATTTTAAATCATGTTTAGTCCGGGCGATACCGCAAATTCTGCGTCAGGATATGATCATACTGGGGACTTGGTGTTTGTATGGAGCAGGGAGCACATCACCCAAGATCCCCTGATTTCTGTCGATCACCTTACTTAGCATGTTGTATGATCGTGACTAAGAGCACTATTATTAAAACAAGAGCAACCATGCGGCAGCCAGTTTTTTAATAATATTAGTTTACTTATTATTATTATTATTATTATAGGAAAAAACTTATGCTGATAATATGTTTTTGTTTTTAGTTTGATAGTGTGAACTGAATTTGTTGTCTGGAATTCTCTCAAGTGATTCTTCCGTTTAATGGCTTACGCAGCTCAAAAGCATTGCAAACACGCTTGTTTATACTAGAAAAGTCTCTTTTCTTTGCATTTCTTACCAATCCTGAATTTCTGCTTAAACGGTCAATTCTAACTTGACGTTCCAGTGTTGTTTAATGTCTAATTTGAGCTTGCTTATTTGTTTCACTAGAATTACAATGTGTTTTATTCTTCTGAAAACCACAGAACTCACTTTTTTAATCACTGCTCCAACGGGATACTGTACTGCTCAAAGCAATTCAACAGATAAATGCATTGCCTTGCTTTTTTTGATCCGATGCTCGATTACATTAATAAATAAGCAAATAAGTTATCAAGCGTTTCACCTCGAGAACACGCTTGTTTCAACTAAACACGTTAAATTCTTTCATTTGTACTGCTCAGTATC